>CAJUYG010007832.1:0-10451 GCA_910591675.1 Galerucella calmariensis | reverse complement strand
TGCAGTCTTGAAGGCTTCATTGCTTCGTTCGAAAATGTTTTTAGACAAAGAAGACACAAAGGCGACGACGGGTTTGTGGGATTTTCAATAGATCCGAATTTAATATATTCCGCAGAGTATTGCCGTCTCTTCTTTTTTACTTCCGACATTGTTTTGTTTTGAGATACGTAAGTTATGAAATCAAGTACTGCTTATCTATTATGCGCGAAACCGCAAATGAAAATAAAATAAATTTACGTCGTTTATATAGGATTGCATAAGCAGCACGCACCAACAGGAATAAGACAAACGTGCATAAACTCGTTTATCTCATTCGACGCCCAATCGTACTCGACAAGCAAGAACAAGTATTATAGAACCAACCGATTGATACAGGAATGTACAAATCGGATTATTTAACAAAAACTTGTTAAAACATGATTGCCCGCGGTCTATTATATCGAACCGAGTTTGAGCTATATCTTAATGAATATTAGTTGATGTTCACAAGATGTAGTCAAGAGCTCAGTCGGTGTCTAAGAGTCTTCCTAGCTAGGTAGATGAAATTATAAATCGACCCCAATGCCCTACACAACGCGCCCTTTTTTTCTGGGTCTCTTACCGCCCCCCTTTAGGCCTGCAGCGCCCACAAGAGGGCACTATCGCCCACGTTGGGAAAGACTGGCCTATACGGAAGGAAAATCAGAGGCCTATTCTCCTGTGGACCAGCATTTAATTGTTGTAACTTGCTTCGAAAATTTATGACAACATTGACATTTCATGGTTTCATGATTTCATGATTTCAAATCCTACACTATCACCTATACTAATGGTATTTTTAGATTGGGACAATTATTTTTGTTCTTGACACGAAAGAACGATGGATACACACCAAAGAAAGATAAATTTCTGTCTAAAGAAGAAGTAACTCAGTTTTTGTTGGAGGTCGATGATCATACATGAAAATTGTATGATGTTGTATTAATATGTGGTATTTTTGGCACCTAAAGACGTGATGAACTTGTTAAGCTGACTGTAGGTGATTTTGATAGCACCAGTACCAGAGTTTTAGTTACATTGAGGTATACTAAAAACAAAAGGAACAGGGTATTTGTCATTCCCAAAGAAGGGCTTCCTTTTGATGGCTATGGTTGATGTTATATATATCACCATAGAAAAACTTATATATGTGTTTGTCTATGTTCACCACAGTTTTAATTTATAACATAAGTCATTTTTGTCAGTTCTCAATAGTCATTGACGATTATTCTACAATTGATGAAGTGCATAAATACGCAACAAGGAATTTCAATGGTCATTTAATACAAGAAAGTTTTCACGAAAAATACGTAGATTTGCTGCCATCAAACTTGGAAAATCGGCGACTCTTCATTAGTTATAGAAATGGTAAATGTGTAGAACAAGTTGTGGACATTCATACTATTGAAGCTGTACCAAAGCAGCTTGCAGCATTCTTAAGAATGGAAAATCCTCAGCTCTCCATAGAGCACTCGCTTCGCAGATCTTCGGCAGCTTGTATAAAATGGTGGCGGTCTACTATCAGTAAGAGAACTTGAAGGTGGGAATTCCTCTGCGGTGGCGTAGTCGTATATTGAGAATTCAGATTAAAAGAGAATGAACATAACGAGACAAATATCTCATAGTAATGAGGCCACACCAATAACAAGTTCAAATACTGGTGCTATAGATGGAAGAAGAAGCTGCACATAACAATATCTGATCATCAATATCGGTGAATGCCTTAGGCATAAGTTTACCCGACCTGCGACGTACAGCATTCTATTCCATACTGCTGAAAAACACAAAAGAACAGTAAAAAATAATGGTTATTTATGATATAAGTGTTAAAAGTACATTTTTAAGGCACGCATGTGAAGGTTTGCAATTCACATGAGTGCCTTAAAAGATACTTTTAACACGTATATCATACAATATTTTCTCTACAAACGATCAAAAAATGCAATAATGTTTGAATCAAATTTTAAAAACCTTTATTAATACATCCAAAGGAGATAATTTTAAATTATTTGAATTTAAATTCCATTTTTCCTGCGCATCATTCCTGCTTATCCACGGAAAATGGTAAAACAGCAGTGCAGGAAATTAATTTGTCAAATTGCACAAATTGTACTATTAATATTAATGTTAATAAATAAAATCTAAATATTTTGACGTTTGCTTTAAAAATTTGACAATTCACTTTTACCAGCAGTGCCATAAACATTTTAAGGCACTCAGTGTCTTAAAGTGACATTTTTAAGGCTTCTATGGAGTGCTAAAAATGGCATTTTTAATACGTTTGTAGAAAAAATATAAATATATATATTTCATACTGTACCCTGAAACAATTTCAATCAAGGTGAAAAACAGAGTATCCCGCATAATACAACATGAAGAAATTTTGTTGGAGTGCTACAACAACAAAAAAAGGAAATGCGTCAGCGAGAAGCAACTCTTGGATAAATAATTGGAATCCATTTTCATGAGAACGGAAATATAACCGTTGATATTAATATAGGCAATAGGTTCTGTTTATTGTTTTGCTGTTAAATTACATTGAATGTATATCCATACTTTTGAAGTATAACTGAGTTTTCATAAGATTTTAATATGTGAAGGCCTGTAAAATTTTATTACGGTATAGTAGCACGTAATATTTTATTACGTGCTACTAATGAAATATCACGTGCTACTATCCCTTAAAACACTATTTTCCGGATTGAAATCGAGTACGTAAAGGTGTGTTTCAGGGTACAGTATGAAATGAAAAATATATCCATCAAGCTTTTCAGAATTGATAAATACGAAAATTAATATTTGTTAATAATCATCTCCGGGTACTATGATCTGCATTTTGTTGATCGTGGCAACCACACACAGATCAGCTTCATGAAATCACATGGATCCACCAGACGAGCTAAAAAAGTTCGAATGGATTCTTTTAAAATCAACCGTATAGAATTAGAATTAGCTCATATTCAATTGAAGGAACATTAAAAATACATTTTTCAGCGTGCCTTCAATTCCTTATCCCTTTTCATAGAATTGATCCTATTAGCTTTTATTCTATTATCGAAATTCAGATGTTGGAACTGTTTCCTCAACATTTAAGAAGAATTTAACAACTTTGAGAAAAAATGTGATTCATTTCATAACTTCGTGATCCTGGGAAATTTTATCAAGAGAAAACTTTCTCTCTATCGTGGAAAATGCCTTTTTGGTGTTAATTGATAACTAATCCTATTACTTTTAGTGAAAGCGTGGCGATCGACATCCCATCTACTGAAGTATAGAGGCAAAAAATTTGCTCTTCATTAAAAATTTTAAGATACATTTTTGTATTTTCTGTAGCTTCCTTGTGGTGTATTTATTATTATTTCTGTGTTTTTTTGGAAAACCCAATCACAATATTTTTTTATTTCACCGCTTCGGTAGCGTTCCAGCTACCGTTATCGAGAAAAATCAAGTGTTTCAAATGTCTGGTTTCTATTTGAAATTACCGAAACGTTGAAATGATCATACATAGTTTTTCGTACAACTCCTATTTTGTTAATGAAGTGAAAGTATTGCAAGGATATCACATTCCAACGTCTATTATCAGTTAATTATTTTTTGGACGATTTAACAATAATTCCTATTTTCTGGGAGCTGACCATGCTAGATGACACTGAATCACTTGATTGCCAACAAACAATATTGTTTACAGTTCACGCTTCTTAAAAGTTCTTGCTGACTTTTAATATCCATCTCGCATAAGAAGGGATAGTATTGATGAATCATGTATAGTTTGTCAAGTTTATCTGAAGCTACGCGGCATCGGTAAGAGGCGAGGAAACATGGCGTATATTTATCATAAACGTACAAATGGCGTTCAGTATTTATTTAACAAAAAAAACTGGAAATAAAAAGGTCACTGACAATACCAACGCCACTGGAGAAATCAATATCACTCAATTGACGAAGTGAGAGGGAAGAACACACGCACGCGCTTGCCAATAAGAAGTCAGCATCACCAATTATGTAATTCGGAGGGTGTGGTAATTATGGTTTTCGTACGACGCTGCCAGAACTTGAAGAATCCCATAACAAATTTGGAAAAGTGCTCATCTTCTAATATTCATAAATCGAAAAAGTAATGTTAATAGAGAAAATCTAAGAAAACAATCACATTAAAAAATCAACGTTTAATCATATTGTTGATATTGTTAATAATAAAATGTCCCTTTCCCAATTATTATCAATTATCACCACATACTTAGCACTTTAGCTTTTTCATAGTTTAACGTGGCAATATCAAATGTTTTCGACTGCATCATTTTCACTTCAGATAAACTTGCCAAAGTATATTCCTGACGATATTGAAGAGGCTGCAAAAAAAACGACGTTTGAATTATTACCGAAAAACAGCTCAGCAGATCGATATAGCATATTAAAATTTTCTCAAGTTGTGTAAAATGAAAAAAATTGAAAGAAACTTCAGTGACTCCGTCTTTTTGGCTTATTTAGATAAGTAATCAGAAATACGGAACGCGTCAACATAGTGGAGTAAGTTTTCTATGATAAAATAATCGAGTCGAGTGCGCTGGTTGAAAATGGGGTTGGACTAATATTTCATGGTAATACCATTCTTAAAAATGACAAAAAATCTCAAGAAATCAAAAACACTCACGTTTGAATAAGTTCAGAAGTTTGTAAATATGGCGCCAGGTGAAAGTTGCTACTATTTTCGCAATATATGGAGCCTACCGACGTTGAGAGTTGTGCCATTTATCAATAGTTGATATTAAATTGGTATATAAATCATTGATTGTTCAAATTCCGAATACTGAAACTGAACGAAGTCGTTTTTTCTGCATAACTGGAATAATAGTTTGTGCAACTAGTGTGGCTATGATGGCCATATCGCACGAGGACGAAGTTTAGGCACGACGCCGTAGGCGGAGTGCTCAATCGTTCCAGTGCGATATGGACAATCCACACGAGGCGAACAGTATATTTTTTCTACGACCCACTTAAGAAAAAATCTAGAATATAAACATTTTAATAAACTGTAATATAACTTCAAATTGAAAATTCTCAAATTCTTATGCTTCCACTAATTTTTTGTGGTAAACGTACAGTTCTTGAATGTACTATTTGTATAATGCTACGGTTTCCCTTTTTAAATATGTGATGCTGTTATGAGTAGATGTTGCCAGTCGGACTCCCGCTCGGAGGGTACCGTACCATTATCTATAATGAATATTCTGCTAAATATTTCAAACGTCTGCCTGATGTCGTTATCAATATCGAGCAGAATAATTATTCAAAAATGAAATTAATAATTAAAAAAAAGTTCTTCGCGGGGATTGGGCACTAGTCTATCGCGTGAGGGTTTGGTATATTTACCACTCGGCCACCGAGGAATATGTCAATTGTTCGTCTATAATGTCAGAAGTATTACATAATTTTATAAAATCTGACGTCCATCCTGGAGTCCCCTTCAATACCCATTTTATTCTGTTTTAAGTATTTGTTGTTAATTTGTACGGATTATTTTATTTAAGTTAATTTTTGTGAATGAATATTCTGGACCCAGCGCTTATAGGAGAGACTTTTTTTGACAAGTTATTTTGACGTTTCTTTTAAATTGAAAAAAAGATGAGTGACAGATACTAAACGCGAATGCTGATTGGTGGATTTCATATACGTTCTATGATGTATATGAAATTATATCCGTTAACCGATATGGCCTACATTTCCATTCCGTAAACTGTGCAGAAAATGGATAATATACATGTCGGTGTAGACAAAATATATTAACTCCAATAAATACGCTGCATTATGCCCTTCTTCTATTATTCATGGACGTTTTTTTCTGTAATACTTAAATTATAAATGCACTGCGAACCCAGTTGGTATAATTACGTTTGGAAATATGATCTCATTGGTTGCTGAGTTTTTGAGCCTACCGGATCTAAAGGAATATAATATTATAGGTCGCTGTTATAGAAGGTCTTCTGCTTCTTTTCTGGCAGACTTAGGAGCAAATATAATGAAGATAAAAAAGCACGGAGGGTGGAAGTCTAAAATAGTAGCCGGAAGTTACATCGATCTATCTATTATTCATGAAAAGACAGTAGTTGAAAGAATTATAACGTCTGCAAGCGGGAGCTATATTCACACTTTATTTCATGAACTGACTGCTATTAATATCAGCAATTGCTCGAATTGTACTATCAATGCTAATGTTAATACATTATAATACTATCATCATACTATAATAATGGAAGTTCTATGACAAAATTGAATTATTATGTCGCATTTTCTCCCATTTGGGTGGAAAAAATTCAATGAATATGTATCTTTTAACACTAGTGTTAAAAGCATTCCACTTTTAACACGCTACTTTGTGAACGCCTCCTTTTAACACGTTTGACAGGCTTTAAAAATGTCACTTTTAATGGCAGTTGTACAAGAAATATGAATGTTCACTATCTATAAATCATTATTGTAAAATGAACAGTGCATATCACCTACACCGTATTGGCTTAGCAGGACAACGAGTCTTGATTACCTTTAATAGCGTTATAGCCCTTGACATGTGTAGGCTTCATTATTTTTAATTGAAGAGGTTTTTACCATCGAGTTTGATGTGAAAAACAATTAGAATGATACAATTAGAATGTATGCTACTTATGTTTTCAACATCTACTAGGATATCAAAATCTTTGGCATACATTAGTAAATTGTTTTTGATTTCACTTTTGTATCAATTTTCAACCCTTGCTTCAAACCTTCAGTACTCATCGCTTGGATTTTTATGTCATTTTTTTTCTGATGATAAAGTACTACCCAGGAATGCATCCAAGCAAGTTTGGGTCTTAGTCATTATTCCTATTCTACTCGTTTTTGGTGTAGACGGCTTTCATTTAAAATAGTCAAGCCTACATGTGTCAGGGGCTACCAGTCTATAAGTGACGCAGGAAATGAAGTTTGGTTATGATAGTAACATACCTGATCTTGGAAATATGTTTTATAAAACTATGTCAGAGCACAAAGTATAATAAAGGAATTCAGTTTGGGGTCAGTGTGGCCACTCCTCTATTAGGTACTTCCAAAAGGAAGCTTGAGCATTAGTTTTATCAATTACTTACCATGAATATGGTGGAAATAAAAAGGATGGATGGATAATTTATATTTTAGCTACGGAGACTTTTGTACAAAACATAGTGGTCATCACAAGCTTCTTTATTTGATAAATACCATGATATTCCATTTACAGAAACTCGATTTCAACTTATTTTCCATTCTACTGGACTGGCATCACGAACAAATAGAAAAAATGTATATGAAAAGGTAAATTGAAAAAAAAAATCGGTAATATTGAGAATTCAAGAATACTCGATCCGAAGATATGAGGTACACTTGGAAAAATTGGAATTGGCGAAATTATTTAAGAATCGTCTGTTCCCAAAACTATGTGTTTTCTCCTGGAAAAGATATTATATTGTAAATGTACTACTACAACATGGATTATTCCAAGGCCGCTCAATCTTGACCAATCTGTTATATTGTATTAATATATGGACATCATCGCTCAATGGTTAACAGCCTATCGATGTTGTATACTGAGTTTCCTCCAAATCCTTTAATAGGGTCTACACAAGTTTGATAACTTTGGGATACGAAGTCAATGTGGATCGATATTTTTTTAATTAGATGGGCGATTTGAAGTTAGAGTAAGATGAGCATTTTCAGAGGAACAATTAATAAGAAGTGGGGTCCCTCGGGGCTCTGTTCTGAGACCTTTGCTATTCATAGCATTCACCAGCGACTATGCTTTTTACGTATCAAGCAAAATATTTTGACATAAAAAGTTATTCAAACTTGATAACACTTCAGTTCTCTCTTCAGGACGATTTAAGCTCTATCTCGCTATGGTGCTCCCAATAGTTGCTTCCTCTCAATGATGCTAGGTGCGGAGTGCTTCGTATGGATAAAAACAGCCCACTTCTGTTCTATACGCTAGTGAATATAGAATTTAACCTCGCACTCAATTTCCGATCCAATTTGTTATTTTTAAAATGCTGACAAACTCTTGAAAAAACGATTTTGACCGATATTTCGGAAACTTTACACTTCAGGGCATAAGTCATTGTAGACGATAAAATTTCCGTGAAGTTTTTTTGTGGTACTTTCCGTTTCCGATTCATGGCCCATTTAATTAACCGGTTCTTCTCCCCCAACCAGTAACTCTTGAAATGGAATAATCAATAAAAAGCATCTATCCATTTTTGAAAATTTGCTAAAACATTTTTCTCAATATCCATATACTCTTTGAGCATAAGGACGTTCAATGTTGGACAACCGAGCACAAGGTCGAAAATTTCAAGTTATGTATGTTATGTATGTATGGTACAAATTCAACAAATAAAAAAAATCACGATTGCTTATATACCCAACAATTAATATTTCAGAAAGATACTCTAGGAAATGGTTGGTAAAATCAGGCATTGGTCATTCCAACAAAAACATTCCTATAGCAAATACTAAAATTGAACTTCCAAAAAAACTACTATAAAATAATTCCGAACCCATCTCAGCTGCCCTGCCTATTTCGATAACTCGATTGCGCTCCACTTGGATGGATTTTAAACCACATTTTCCAATTTAAGGCCATCCTATAAACTTTCACTTCTATAGGTTAGCCTACTTTGTGGTTGAGGAATGCCAGTTCAAGACTGGATCACAGGGAATGTTCAGTGTTCCAAACGGAGGCCTATCATTTTGATAAACAAATTAAAACCGATCCGGAGAAAATTGCAGCTATAAAAGATTGGCCTTAACAAAGGGACAACAAGAAAATTAAAAGCTTTCTTGGACTCTGTTCATGTAACCGCAAATAATACACCAAATAATACAGCCAAGACGTGTGCAAGAAGAGCTTCATAGTAGCCACTTAGGAGAAGGAGGATTTTGGCACTTAAATGATACTGGCACAAGTTTTGAAAAGATATGACTGGGTCAATTGTGGAAGATTTGACAAATGTGATTTGTGAAATAGTAGAATAGTGGAAAATATCCTAAGACAAGAAGCCAAGCAAAAGTGTCACAGAATCAGTCCAGAGAGCCCCTTAAACGACTTACATATAATATCCTTCGTCCACTTCCTTTGACAGAAAAACTTCCTGATGGTTGTGGTGTGGATTATTTTTCTGGATGGACCAAAATAGCTCCTTTTCCCTATCAAGAAGCGACAACAGTGGTAGAAGCTTTCGTGACCAACGTTATTGCGACGAAATTTTGAAATGAATTGGCAGAAATTGAAAAAAACACGCACCAAGCCTCTCTGCCTACAGTCCAATAGAATGGTAGGATACCAATATCTTCTAATTTAATTTTTTTCGGGAAACCAATAGGCCTGGGAGACTTTAGCTCCTGTATATCTGCTAGCCTATAGAAGTTTTGAACACGAACATTTATAGTCCATCTATGCTAGTTACTTGTACTTTTTTCTCTTATTTTCCTGGGAATCAAACCACAATGATGTTTTTTATTTTTTATTTCGACGTTTCGGTAGCGTTCCAGTTACCGTTGTCAAGATTAACTAGTAGTGAAATAAAAAATATTATTCTGGTTTGATTCCCAAAAAAAAAGAGAAAAAGAATAAGTAATGCCACGAGGAGCTTACAGAAGATATTTAGTTACTTTTAGATAAATGGAGCTTTCCCACGATCTTATCGTCTTTATGAACCTTCACCATTTTCACATATCCTCTGTACAGTACTAACGTAACAATTTCCCGTGGATTGGGCTATCTATCGGGCGCGTCCCCAGGTGGCGGATAGGGGAACGGCCAAGGGACTGAGTCCTGACTTGGTCCCTTGGTCAGTGGCAGAAATAAGTAGGGTGAGGGAAGCTAAACCTCCCCAAAAGCCTTTGCGAAACATGCCACCGCGGACCAGCCTACCCAAGCTAAGGTGTAAGGAATCGTGCTGACAGCTGAATGGCCGCAGGGTGATATGCGGTCACGAACGATCCCCTTGGGGAACCGGGCGGAACCCCATTGTAATTAGCCTTCCTCTGGTAATGCGGGGCTCTACCAGAGGTGACCAACCCTTCCCTTGCTACTCGTGGGAACACACATGAAAAAAAAAAAATACAAACACAAAAAACAAATCTCGAGGCTGGACAGAAGTGCTCACCTCAATCAAAAGCAGTAGCTGGGGATGAACAGAAATGTCCACCTTGTGATGCAACACAAAGGCCTAGGCGAAAGCGCATTTGCGGCGCCGAGGCCAAAAGGAGGAAGAGAGCGAAGGAATCAGGGGTGGCAGCAACTACAAATGCACCCCCCTCTTCCCCCACTCCACCTCCAACAGCAAAGGCACTTCCTGCGTCCTGAGGACGTCCACAAGACGACATCCGGTGAAAAAGAGAGGGTGCTTGGTCGGCTTAGGGCGCAGAAC
>CAJUYG010007831.1:0-10451 GCA_910591675.1 Galerucella calmariensis | reverse complement strand
AGAGAAATTTATCCGATAAAAAAAAGCTCTTGTGTTTTTACTGTTGAAAGAAAAAATTCATCAATTAATACACCTGTTCACAATAATGTCTTGATCGTGGCTGAAATTCCAGAAATTATATAGGTATAGCACGAGTTGCTCAAGAAGCCACCATTTTCCCAATATTTGATCTACAATCTTTGTCGTTTATTTCGCAGAGTATCCGAAATCGTTACAGGGATTAAATAAAAATATTAGAGGAACGTTGAACTCAGTTTATATAATTTAGTTTGATAACCTCGAAAATAGTGTTAAGCAAAGCAAGATCAAGATTCTTTATTTTATTACTATTTAAATAGTATACAAAATACATCAGCGTATAACTATTTTTCTGTACGTGGACTCTTGCGTATTTGCTCTTGGTTTTGGTCTTAGTATTGGCTTTGTTTTTGTTTATTTAGTCTTGGTCTTAGTCGTGCGAAAAAATAAGACCGAGACCAAGACCAGTTCGACTCACACTACTCGTGGTAACGGGAGTAAATTAATTCATAATCCACTATTAATAGAGTTACAGAACAAGTTGATATGATCCTACATTCTTCGAAAAAGTAAGGCAGAATCTAGAATTGTAATTTCCCAACTTATACACTACAAATACCGAAATACCATCTACGTGGCTGGTGCACAAACCATCCATATAATTACAAACCACACAGTTTTCAATAAATCAGAAACTCCACATGAATTAATAAAAAAAAAAATGTGAGCCTAATAGATGTTAAAATTATCATTAATTAGTTTACACTAATGCCTCCAAAGCCAATGATGAACTGTAGCCAAGACTACAAACAGCTCTTTTATCAATTAATTTTCCCAACAACTATCACAATACATACCGACTTATTTTTAATACTTCAAGCAACGGTACACGTTAAAAATATCCCCCAACCATATACCATAATAATAACAGATTTACTCAGCTGAGTCCAATCGATTGTCAACCCTCACATCCAGTAGACAATCTTATCAAAACAAAATAATAATTTGAAAAAATTAAAATTGAAGATTCGTTACTCGTGGGTCCCATTACA
The DNA here is from genome assembly GCA_910591675.1 of Galerucella calmariensis. Taxonomy (NCBI): domain Eukaryota; kingdom Metazoa; phylum Arthropoda; class Insecta; order Coleoptera; family Chrysomelidae; genus Galerucella; species Galerucella calmariensis. The sequence goes on along the minus strand of CAJUYG010007831.1, from coordinate 9,381 downwards.
TATTGGCATACTTAGTTATGAAGACCCATTATTTCAAACTCCGCGAAATTTAGTGAAATGTGAAATCATGGTGACAAATAACTTTTTTTTCGGAACGAGATGTGAAACTAATGTTCGAATAGATTATGTCCAGGACCCAGACAGTGCTGGACTCATCCCCAAGGGAATGCCTACCAACCAAATCTACTTCAAACACGCCGTTATCTCTGCCTCAGAATCACTACTCGAGACCAGCGGCGATCACTCATACACTCTCCGTCATCTTCTCGAGAACATGACGGATAGAAAGGATCCTTTCTATCTCTCTCATGCCACTTCGAGTTCTTCTATCCCCCTAATCAAACTATCCACTACTTCACTTACTATCTATTTCTCCTCCCCCTCAACATTATCTTCACCATGTTCTCCCAATACACCGCCCCCAGTTTTCTTCTCCAACTTCTTCAGTACTTCCACGTTCTTCCAGAATCTGAACACATGACCCACATCATCCCCCACTTCATACCTCTCGCACACTCCAGTCTCTCTTTTCCTAATCTTTTGGAGGTACCCTACTCTCGACCCATGTCCAGTAAGCACCTGTGTCATTAAGTAGTTCACCTCCCCGCACTTCCGGTCCATCCAATCTCTCCTACTCCCAATCACACCTTTTAAAGCGCGCTACAAATAACTAACAACAGATAAATCTCCTGACTCCGATTGGGTCATACCAATCTTATAAATTTTCAATTAGAAAGAGGACAAATCCACTTGCAATGTATGATTTAACATAATCTGTGATTGTCCAAAATATGTAACTTTTCGACAACAACATAAATTACCCAATAATTTTAAAATTATTTTAAGTGAAAACATGAATGCAGAACTACTGATGAAATATCTTAAGGAAAATTGTACGATATGTCGCTAAAAACCTTACTGGTTGACGACTTAATGAGCCGTTCATACATAACATACCATCCATGTATTAAGTAATAGGGAACGCTTGAACCGTTCGCTAAACTGTATTTATTCCTTGTAAGAAGAGAAATTAGATATTGCCTTTTTTTCTTAGACTATTTTTTATTTCTTAATACTCTGGTTGTAACTTTTCACCCTCTAAATATTAAACGAACGTTCCATCACTGACTCAACAGCCGTCGTTACTCTCTTGGTTAGCGCGGCATCGATGCCAATGTGACACACCTGAGCTGATCCGGCAAAGGTCCGTTGAAGTCATTTCCTACACACATGACTTCCGATTAGATTCGGTTACCGGTAAATATGCTGCAGCAATAACGTTCGCGCCACATTCATCGGTCTTCTTATTTTCGATTGGTTCGACAAGGAAAGCAGCTACGTAGTTCGAAAATAACAGTCTCATAATTAACAAAGTGAATATTTGGAATAGATTTTTTTAATTTTTAAGTATATTTATATACAGGTTGCTCCATTAAGAATGTAATCTCATCACATAATATGAAGATTTAATCTCGATAAAATATTCCCTGTCACCGAGATACATGGTGATTTATTATGAATAATATTAACTGATTTAGTTTCGATGTTTTCGACACCTTCCCGTATTTTTGCGACTATTATAGAAATATACAGAAATCCGACGAAAATGCTATAACTTGCACAAGCGCGGCGAAACATTACATTACATACCTAATTTTCCGCCTCCTAATGGCTCCAGTGTCGGACGGCAGACGTTTGATTCCTAAATGTCGCCTAACGCCGGACTAAAGTTGATCAAGCTCCGCCCGAGTCCCTAGTTCCATTTGCTGTCAGACTTACAAACCCAAGAAAACATGGAATTATAAACACATTCATACATTATAAAGATATCCTTACATTGTGTATCTGAAGAATGTTAAAAAAATATAATCATTGCACTCACCCTTCTCCTTAAAATAAAACAAAACAATACTACACCAAATTGCAGACGGAACTATAACAAAAATAAACTTTAGTCCCCCATTAAACGGAATTTAATCATGAAAAATGAGTTGTCCGCCGTTGGGCGGCAGAAAGCATTATTATTAAAAAACTCCGCCGCGCTTGCGTAAATTATGACATTTTTGGCGGATTTCTAGATATAGGAGGAATTCTAATTTTAAATTCATAAGTTCGCCGTCAAAACTCTAGCCACACGAACTTTAAACTGACTGTTTAATAAACATCAATTTGAAATTGGTACCGGTGAAAACACAGAAACAGATATAACCATCAATGGTTAAAGTATTATTTTCAAAAGTAAGTTATTTTGAATATCTGAGTGAAACAGTGACAGATAAAACCGATGAGGATATGGAAAAAAAAGTCAAAAGGATAATGAAAGCTAGAAATCATTGGGAGGCTCCTGTTTCACGGAAGTGAAGCTTGGCTATTGAATAAAAAGAATAAACTGGAGAGGTAGAAACGTATTTTTTTAAGAAAAAAGAGTTAGAGATGCGGGGCAGAGGAGAAGAGCAAACAGAGAAATCCAACAAATGTATGATTAGGCTATGTGGATAAGATGGATGGCGAAATGTGTGTGAAAGGAGAATCTTCTTGGAAGTGAAGGTGAGAAAAAAGGGGACGAGCTAGGAAGAAATGGATGGAAGCTGTTAAAAATCGATCGAATAATATACAGGGTGATTCATAAGTGCGACAAAGACCAATATCTTGTAAATAGTTGAAGATATTTGAATGAAATTTTGACAGATTGTAGCCAGCCTAGAGGCTCATATTTTAAAATTAGTTGCAATTGTACAGCGTGTTCCATAACGCCGTGTCAGATCAAAGTTATATTTTTTTTTAATGGGACACCCTGTATTTTACTTCAAATTTGAATTCTGCCTGACTTCGCAATTACAATGATATAATATTGTAATGGGTTATACAGCGTATTTGAAAAGTTCTGACCACTTGTTCCTGTAAATCGTAACGACTTCAACGCCCTGTATACTTTAAACTGCACAATATTAAGTTGATCTTTTATAGCCACACGTCTGTGATAGTCGTCCAGTACTACAATTCAATTGAACTGATTCGATAAGTAAGAAACCGTATACAGGGTGAGCCCAAACTCGAATACATTGGTTTCACAATTTTATTAAATGGATCACCCTGTATTTTATGTCGGTAAATGAAAGTTACTTTACTATACTTCAAAATTTATTGAGTATTCCCCATACCCAAACTGAATAGTTTTTGTGATATTTCTTTTTTTGGTTGAAGAAAGCCAACAATAATAAATTTACTCATACTTATTTATTAACAACTATTCTAAAATTTATAAAAAAATCAACAATAAAGTTATAAAAGATGCTCAAAGTGACCACCCTCTCCATTTATACAGGCTTGGAGACGGTCTTGAAAAGATCGACTAACATTTCTAAGCATTTGCACATTAACATTTTAAAACGCCTGCCTTATTCTAGTTTTCATATCGACTGGTGTAATAACAGGTAACAGGTACACCTGTTCTTTAATAAAACCCCAAAGGAAAAAATCTGCTTTATTCAACTCTGGTGATCTTGGTGCCCAAAGAGCTGGTCCTGCTCGTCCAATCCACCTTTCAGGAAACATATCATTCAATTGTCCCTGAATGAGCGCGTTATGGTGAGCAGGAGCTCCGTCTTGAAAATACCACATTTGTTGACGTGTAAGGAAGGGAATGTCTTCAAGCAAAACTGGTAAATGATTTTCCAGGAAAATGATTATATGGTTCTAGTTTAACTACATATTTAGAAGACCTCTAAGAAACCTGATCCTTCTGTATGTGTGGTGGTACTGTTATCGACCTTTTAAAACCTTTTTCTAAGTTAACAACTTTCCTAACATGTTATTTGTTGTGAATTGATTTTATTATCTGTTTTTTATTGATTTTTATTAGAAATAAAATTTTTGATAACAAAATAGAAATATCACAAAAACTATTCAGTTTGGGTATAGGAAATACGCAATAAATTTTGAAGTATAGTAAAGTAACTTTCATTAACCGATATAAAATACAGGGTGATCCATTTAAAAAAATTGTGAAACCAATGTATTCGAGTTTGGGCTCGCCCTGTATACGGTTTCTTAGATATCGAATCAGTTCGATTGAATTGTAGTACTAGACGACTATCACAGACGTATGGATATGAAAGAAAATTTTTAAATTGTGCAGTTTAAATTATACAGGGCGTTGAAGTCATTACGATTTACAGGAACAAAAGTGGTCAGAACTTTTTAAATACGCTGTATAACCCATTACAATATATAATATCATTGAAATAGCGGAGCCAAGCAGAATTCAAATTTGAAGTAAAATATAGGGTGTCCCATTTAAAAAAATATAACTTTGATCTGGCACGGCGTTATGGAACACGCTGTACAATTGCAACTAATTATAAAATATGAGCCTCTAGGCTGGCTACAATCAGTCAAAATTTTATTCAAATATCTTCAACTATTTACAACATATTGGACTTTATCGCACTAATGAATCACCCTGTATATTTAGTACCTATCCTAAAAACACTAAAAATAAATAGTCTAATCAACTGAACTCTCCATCAGTTATTTTATCAAAGGAAGATATTTAAGGAGGTAGAAGTTTGAGTCAGTCTATATGTCGAAAATGCAGCAAATTAGGTACTGAAGATATGGTATTCTCACCTACTTTTTAATTTTAGATGTAATTTTAACAATTTGATATAGGTATTATGTGTTTGGATGGAAGATTACATTTCTTAGTATTATGTATAGTATAGTCCTTTTCACGATCTAAGAAACTGACCTGACCTGTGATGGGATAATTACATGCAATAAAGCCATAAAAGTATTATCAGTGACAGGGTCGTATTTATTTTGTTGGCGAATAATAAATTATTACCCGAAAACGCTGTAAGAGTTCTGGGTCATTCTTATTATAAATACTTAGTATTTTTTCTTTTTCATCAGGTATAGTGCGACTCTACACGGTAAAGTTTTATGGTTTCATTGCATCTCAAGCCTAAGTCAAGCCGAGTCAGTTTCTTAGATCGTGAAAAGAACTATACCACATTGTGCCATACTTTTAAAGAAAATTTAAACTATCTTGTAAAAAACAAATATTTATAAAAACGGTTAAATAAACATTATTTATAGAAATGGTTAATTTAACATCATGCACCATCATTCTGTATAAACAATCAACCAAGTTTAATAATCGTTGCGGCAGTGTTAATAGGTATTTTATCTTGTGTGATCATAAAAATAACCTTCTGCAGTGTTTTCTACGTCGCGCCCAAGGCTTTGAGATATCCATGTGCTTCTATCTTCTCTTGGTTCTTGCACTCGATGCAGATGAAAAATTCTTTTAGTGTCCACCGGAAGTCGGTGGTCGTTTGGAAGAAACGTTCGTTGAAATTGATCGTGTGTCGGATGGACTACTATCATGACATAGGGGTTTTGGTGCAATTACGACAAATGTGGCGGGTGGGTTGAGGATATATCGAAAGGAAGTTATTACCGACATTTTTTTCCTTTATATATATTTTTAAAACTTTTATATGATTTTTTTCTAGGTTAATCTACTTTTTAATTATAAAAATTCATTGAAAATAAAGGAGAAAGCTGATGTTATTTATATTGCGAACAAAAATAAACTTACAAATAATACAAAAAACAAAGGTATAAAACAGAAATTCCGAAAGATATTTTCTAAATTCTTCCCCCCTATAAAATTTTTGACTATGAAATAATAGTGTCATGTCACATTTGACAGTAAGTTAACATGGAACTCTCATCTAGAAAACAGAGTAAAAAAAGCAAACATTTCTTATGAACAGTGTCGCAGAACCATCGGCCGTACCTGGGGAATGTCACCAAGGGTTACTGCCTGGATCTACACTGCCATCATCAGACCTATGCTAACGTACGGCGTGATTGCCTGGGGAGTTAAAGCAAACCAGCTGACAGTCATCCGTAAACTGGATCGAGAACAGCATGCCTCAATACAACAGGAGGCATGAGAACCACACCAACCAGAGCGATGGAGGTGATCCTTGGTCTCACTCCCCTTGATATAAACATCAAAGATGATGCTTTTGATGACCATGGCACGCTTACGCTCTACCGGTATACCTACCTAACGTAGGATCTGGTAGATTGAGACATAACCTATGGCGTGAGGCACTCACTGAGGTCCCACTGCTGCAGGCAAATACGGACGCAATCTCACCACAATATGCCTTTCACAGGCCCTACAAGGTAATCATTAAATATAACACACAAGACACATCAGAAGAAGGCGCACTCCGCATCTTCACCAATATGGGCTCAGGATGTGGAATTTACTCCAGATCTCTGAATCTAAACATCAAATGAGCGATGGGCTGTAATGTCAGCGTTGCTCAAACAGAGCTCACTGCTATCTACATCAACGCAAAAGAGATTACCAAAAGAAACACCACAGGTAATAAAATTCACATCCTTACTAGCCCTGAACAGACCACGTATCACATCAGGCCTAGTACTGGAGTGTCACCTGTCCCTGATCGAAGTCTGTAGCAACAACGAAGTCACTCTAGGCTGGATCAAGGGCCACAGTAAATCGAAAGGTAACCACATTGCCGACTCACAAGCCAGGAAAGCAGCCTCCCAAAATCTCTTGGGACCTGGCACTTTCATGGGTCTGTCGGCGTCGGCTATGATTGACCTAATAAAAGAACACTTCCTTGATAAGTTTAAAGGTAGATGCGACGATGCAGAAGGTTGCAGGCTTGCCAAGGAACTGCTGCAGTATCCGGACAGCAAAGTAGCCAAAACATACGTGACTATGAACAGACAGAACCTTCGGACAGCCACGGGTATTCTGACCGGTCACTGCCACCTACGAAAACACCTCTACAGACTGGGTCTGTCTGACACTTCACTCTGTAGGGGATGTGAACAGGAAGATGAGACTGTCGAACACATTCTTTGTGAATGTCCGACACTCTCTCAATTTAGGTTTTCTATATTCGGCGAGTACAGGCTAACACAAGCCAGCATGAGGGAGCTTACTTCCGGCGACGTTATCGCCTACTTCAAACAAGTAGGCTGGATGACGAGCCAGAAGGAAGTCTGAACCTCAGAAGGATGCAGAATGGGCCAATTGTGGCCTAAGTGCTGTGGAGGTCACCCAAATTCTTACAGATACAGATAGAATAGGAAAGTGTATATCTTCTAAATCTAATCTCACCATGTTTAAATATTATATATAAGTTCATTGTGGTTTGCATAAGAGAGAAAATCGGGAACTGCCTAGATATTGAGCACCAGCTCAAATGGAGATTAACAGAAGGTCACTGAACAAGGTAGACAAAGAACTCTTAACCAGGTTACTGAAACTTTCGAAGAATGTTCCGACGTGATTAAATTACACTGCACCCTGAAGAAAAATCTGCACAAAATGGGCGAAGTTAGTGAACCTAATGTGCAGAAAATGTGAACTCTATAATGAAATACCTACACACATGCTCTGCTTCTGAGGAGAGGAAATAATACAACAACTACTGAAGATCCCTCCAGTCAACCCAGTGGCATATAGAAGACACGAAGCTTCCGGAATAGTAGTAGATGATTTACCGATAATGGATTCAGTACCTGTGCTATTGAGCACAACCTAAACGGATAAATGAATGAATCATTAAATGCTGCTGTGGATTAATTAATTTTTAGGTTATTTTCACTGGGTATACAACCACATAGACCAGGTTCGATAATTTTTGAAACAAAAAAAATAACAGTAGGATAAAACCCATTAGAAATGGAGGGAAATGTGATAGAATTGGAAAGAAAAATAAATTACGGGCAATCCGAGTTCGGGAAGTGGGAGGGGTTGAGTATTTTAGGGTAAGAAAGGGTTTATCTCGATTTCCGGCAAAACTACAGATCCTATGGACTTAATTCAATAAATTCCAACAAATCAAATAAATTACAGTGTATTTCGGATATAATAAGGAGAGTCTCCACCAAATTTCGAATGAAAAATTTTTTTTTGGAAAAGATAAAAATAAAGAACCAAAAACTTGGTTATTTGGATTTTTAACATAAATTTTGAGGTTATGTGAAAAAATTGTGGATACAAAAGTTGTAGATTTTTTTATTACTCACAACTTTGCCACTCTACTTTTTTCCATAGGACTTGTAGTTTTGCCGGAGATCGAGATAAGCTATTTTTTACCCTTAAAAACTCATACCCTCCCACTTCCCGAACTCGAATCGCCCGTAACTTACTTTTTCTTTCAATTTTATCATATTCCCCTCCTTTTTCGACGGGTTTCATCCTACTATTATTTTTTTTCACTTACCATTTTTGAAGGCTTCGGCACTGGTTTAACAATATTTCCTAATATTTTCATTTTTGGTAGCGTTCCAGTTCCAGATGCCGTTATCAAGAATAATATATTCTTTTGCTAAAAAACATAAACCTATTTCACGAGTAAACAATATAATGATAATAATAATTTATTTACATATAATTCAAAATACATGAAATACGAACAAACAAAACAAACGACGTTATGCGAAATTAATATATACGAAGCCTATAAGGCTTGTTTGCAAGGATAAAATAATAATAATATAAAACTTATACAAGGTGATGAATAGATAATAATAAGTTGAAGGTAATTAATGAAAGTTTATACTATAATTGAAGAAAAGAAATGAAAATTGATAGATATTTGATTGATATTTTCGATAGCGTATCTATTTGTTTTGGTAATATATTCATGCATTTTTAAACTGTATACCTTTACAGGTGTATACTTTATTTTCAATTTCCTGCAAATAAAATGTCACTTTAGCTTAATACTATTATAACGCTTCACATCGTCTTTGAAAATCAAAGAACTAAGACCGTTCACTAAGAAGCAACAACTACTTCCCTGGCTATCCGTCACGAAGGACATTGAATTGTACTTCAAAGTTAAACGGGTCTGGTATATCTGCAAGATAGAACTAACCATTTTAGTTTGCAATTCGAAAGGACAATATCATTTATAGACCGGTTTCGGCTTATTTGCGTCTCATCAGTATCAGGTAGACATCGGTCCAAAGTCTCTGAGAGCATGATTCTAGACTATATCAACAAAACCATTCATTTCTCTTGCATGCACAATAATGTGTATTTTTTCCTCTAGCGAATCACCTCAAGAGTTGCATAGTAGTAGAGTAACTAACTAGCTGCTGCGAAGTCGCTCGATATTGATTGATGTCAAGAATTGGGCTCCTGAGTGTTCGGCATCACTTGTGCCAGCACCACTAGGTACAACACCGGTACAACGGAACTCAGTAGACTACTTCTTAGCTATTGAAACTGATATAAGGGTCAATTCTATAAGAAGTGGTTAAAACTTAGTCTGTACAGAAAGTACGAGGAGTAATAAACCCTAATTAAGT
>CAJUYG010007829.1:0-10451 GCA_910591675.1 Galerucella calmariensis | reverse complement strand
TACTTTTTCATCATACCGTCTTGTGGCATGTCCCAGGTTGTCTGATTTCTAAGAAGTGAGGAGGTGGTTTTTTTTAATGATTCCCTCTCTACTTAGTCTGTATCTTGTTCTTTCTGCAACACTTTCCACCACCATATATAAAGGGGTGAGGTTGAGAATCACTTCCATGGCTGCCGTTGGGCATGTACTCATTGCTCCTGTAATGCATATACAGGCTAGTCTTTGAATTTTGGAGTAAAGTAAAAAGACTATACTTTCTCCACGACTAAAAATAAAAAACTTCCAGTAAGGATCGAACCTCGATCGTCCGCGCCATAGTCAATCACCACTAGGCTATAGAGCATATTTATAAAAATGTAAAGAGTAAATATATATACGTAACTCATATTTTTAATCGGAACTCTTACATTTATAAATGAAATTAATTCCGGGAGGCGTACATATTCACTGTTGTCCATTTTTTTCTCTTATAATACGTAAAATTATGATTTTATAATTATTTCAACGTTTCAAACGACGCGCTGTCAGAAGCGATTTGCATTCTTAGGTATTTGACGTTTTAAAGAGACGATTTGATTTATTCATTTTAGCGTGAATTTTGATAATAATAGAATGTGATGGGCTAACTAGAGTGAATTCTTTTCATTATTCACTAGTGTGAAAAATTTATAGATATCATAATGCAGCTAAATATGTAAAAATAATTTGTGCGTTATTATTTAGTCGTGGAGAAACATTTTTATAGACTTCCATTATAAATAGTGACAAAGAGATTCACTAAATGGTTATACTAATCGGCAAAAGTCATCGAAAAATCCTCACTGGATGGAGGAAGAGGACACACAATACCCTAAAAAGTTCGTGTTTGAACAGGGATCGCTAGATCGACTATTGATCACTTTTTCATTGAGGGCAATTTGAATGGAGAACATTATTTGGCACTTCTTCAAAAATATGCCATTCCAACTTCAGAAAATTTATATCCTGATCCAGGAAGCCCCCAAATTCCAGTGAAGACAATCTGGTTTTAGCAGGATAGAGCATCACCACATTACCAACATAATGTCCGGCAGTACCTTAATGTAGTATTTTCCAATCGGCGAATATCCTAGAATGGCCTCCTGATCTTACATCATATATTTTTTCAAGGGGATGTGTGAAGAGCATTTTGTACAATGAAACCTGATATGTTAAATAATGCTAGAAGACAGCTAGCTCTGCCCTGGTTGTTAGTATTCGGAAAGTATAAAGATGATGGCGTACGACTTTTTTAAACATGGATATGCATTTTTTTATTCAACCTGTGATTTGAACTCATTTTTTAACGAAGTTTTCAAATCTGTTATCATTTTTTATGAACACTGTTCGGTCAAAAAACTTATCTCGCGTTTGACAGTTTTGTACAAGAATCCCTATGTCGCATTTTCTGAATAACACAGTTTATAAAAATGATACAATAATCGTTTTCGATTATTTACTTTTGGCAGCTAGTAGCAGCTCGTAATGACTGAATTCCGTTCGTTTATTACCGGGCGTGACGCCTAGTCATACCTTCCCCTTGCCCCTCAAGCACATACCGAAAAGTATGAGCTTCAAGCCACGGACACTAAATATTTGACGTTTGTCCGGTTGGACGTTTATTTAAAGATTAAGATTGTGCCGATTACGATTTAATACGATTTAAACCTTACCAAAAATATCTAAATATGCAAAATTTTATTATGAAAAACATTATAATTGAAAGCTGTTCTTCTAACAACACAGGAAATTCATTAACATTGGCACATGTCAGGTGGTTTTGAGGATCCTGAAAAATCGTGTTCGATTTGCTCAAAAGTCGTGACGACTGAGGCGTCACGCACAAGTGCTTGAAGCCCAAATAAACGAAAGCAACATATGTGCAATAATAATGCAAACTAAACATAAGCGACACCAGGTCTCAGACTAAGAGAAATGTCATCAGCAATAATGCATAAAACACTATTCTGCAATGTCAGAGTGTTTTCGTCGGTAGTGACTTAAGGTACATTTACATTCCATTACGCGCGTGCCTAATCTCTTGCTTAGTGGACATTTCACATAATGATCATTTACATTGGTTCTAAATTTTTGTAATTTGTTTTGCCGTAGTTTTTCGTGAGTTGGATACCTATGAAAATAAAAATAATGGACGAGAATAAGATTAAAAGTTTAGGATTATGCTCTATAGCATCTATCGTAATAACGTTACATAAATTACCGCCCAAAAATTGTGTGAGAAAGAAAATTCGCAAAAAGAAGGTTTTGGGTACGAGACCTTTATTTAGCAATATTTAGCATACTATTATAAATATGTGATGCAAAATATAATTTCATCTTTGTTGATATTGGGTCTTATTGATCACAGAGAGATGGTGGCATATTAAAAAATTCCACATTTGGAAAAAACCTTTCAGCAGGCACATTAAATATATCAACAAGTAAACTTCTTCCCCATACTGCAGATGAAGTGCCAACATTTTTTATTGGTGATGAAACTTTTTCTCATCAAAGAAATTTAATGAGACAAAAATGATCATAAAATTTTCTTAACAATCATAACATAACCTTTAAATTTTAAATGAAATTGTCTTTCTGCTTGCATTTGTCAAGCAGAAGAACAAGTCCGCTCAAGCTTAAGCAAAACTAAAATTTTCACTTACCATTGCACAAATGATTTGTATTTTATCGGGTTAATTTGGGTTGTTTAATGAGAAACTGTTTCCTAGCAATTTGACGAGAATAACTGTCAACTATTAAAAATACGACACCGAAAGTGGAGTGTTACACAAATTTACCCAATATCAATACAAACCTCGAGTAATTCAGCAGGAAATTTAATGAATGAGAAATTTGGAAACATATCAATGCAAACTTTATTTATGAAACATTATAAATAAACACATTTTTATTTTAATGTACAATTATTAAAAACGCAGTTATTGAAATTCATACTAGGAACAGTGATATTGAAGAACGAATGAATAAGTGAAAAAAACACTAGTGTATTTTGTCGCTGTAAAAGTTAAAGCTAACATTTGCCGCTGTCAAAGTGACAATTGCACTGAGGCATATGCAATTTTTATACATGAATTAAATTGTCAATGTAAATGGATACATGGAGACGTCATATGTCAAGCGGGCAAATTTCAAACTTAAGCACGCGCGTAATTGAATGTAAATGTACCTTTAAAAGTATAACTAAATTCATAGAGAAATCTAGTAGAAAAGGTGGAAAAGTAGTTAAACTATTTGCGGTAAACGTACTATTTTTCCGCAATTTGTTTAAAATTCGACAGATATTTATTAATTTTTAAAAAATCGCAAATAATTTACTCACAAATAAATGTACTTTCAAAGGCGTAATAGAATTATTTGGGTTACTATATTAAGGTTGAATTGTCAAACATAATCCGTATAAATTTAATTGCTGATGTTCTCGAAAGTAAAATGATAAGTGATGATGGATTTTCCATATCTGGGAGACCTCCTGAGCTGGTTAAGGCAGTGAATACTGCTTCATTGGATTTATTGCCTGAGAAATCAAGAGATAAGCAGGAATATGCAGATATACAACTGTAAGGAAATATTATTTATCACAATAAGAATGAATAGGAAATCTTGACTTTATCTTCTAGAAATTTTGTCTGGAATGCCAAAATATCCTAGCGATCGCGGGTACGCATTTTTATTATTCTTTACAGATTTTTGGGGATAATGAAGCAGGAAAGAAACTATGGATGATAGATTTAATGTTCTCAGGGTAATTTTATTAAAACAACTTGCATTGAATAAAAAATGGGAAAGGTATATTTTTCCAGAACCCAGCCCAGAAGTAAAATTAATGAAACATTAAAAATAATTACCTTTCATCTTCAAATTTTCCAGTAACAAAACAGCATCATCATCTATAACATCACTATCATTTTCCAATAGATTTTTTCTAACTCCATAACATTTGGGAAAGAGATCCACTGCTTCATCGCCAATTTCTGTTAAAAAGTTTTTCAAAGTCGGAATGATAATAGTATAAAAAGCCATTTCATTGGTATACGTAGTTTGTATCTTGAATATTTCTCTGAATAGTTCCGTCTCCGGTAAAGTTTTAGCAACTAAATTCAACATTCTTTCTTCGTTAGTCTTGTTGTTTGATATTGTTACATCCAATTTTAATATTACACTTCCATAATTTTCACCAGCTTCAACTAAAGGCATATAACTTGTATCTTTAATAATTTCATTTGGTAGTAGATGGTCACTTAAAAGTACATCCAATCGCCTTATTTGAGGAGTCATTTTTATGATAATATTATTATCGTTACACATCCATCGCATTCTCTGTTATCTAATAGTGCATATTTCCATAGTTCTAGTTATTTAAACAATTGCATGTTTCCTTATCAATTAACAAAACTGAAAGTATAATAGGCCACTGGAATAAGCAGAACAATAGTACGAGAGCTGTTAGAAAACATAATTTGGGAAACCATGGAGGAGTGAAATACTTTTTCCTCCTACCCCTATAGAAAGTACACACTTTCCTCCCTCAAATCAGGGAGGAAACTCATACTTTTCGCCCTAGGGTGGAAAGTATTTTTCCTCCCCTTTATTTCAAGTAAGTTGTAAACGATGAAACTTGTGAATTCATTATATTCATATTGTTTCCATAATTTCTAGAACATCCTGTATATCCTGTTTTTTGGTAAAAATTAAACATTAATGTTACTTCAACGTAGTTCTTCAATACACATTTCAACTTCAGGAATCTTAGATATACGTTTTTTGAGTTCAGAATAAGAAAAGCATAGTATGCTGTGGCTCACTGACAGTAAACACGGCGATTGACTTTTGAGGTGCAAAGTCGCTACATTCATTAAACTTAGTTGAATTTTTGAAAAATGGAGAGCGATTCAAGTGATTTTGAATTTCCAATTACACCATCTAATATTAAGGAATAAGCTAACATAGCATCATTAACCTTACTACCACAAAAATCTAAAGACAGGTATGAAAAACAATATGTACAATATAAGCAATGGGCTGAAGCACTGGCGGATAGGAGGGGAGGGCATTGGGGGCCATGGCCCCCCCTTGATATTGGTTCAACAACCAGAGTCTGGATATGCAACTAAATATTTGATTGGTTTTCAACAAGAATGAAACACCCGTTATATGTTTTTTTTTTTTTTTTTTTTTGCGGCTTTTTTTTACGACGGTCGTCGTCTTCCGCTTCTCAACCTCCACAGTTTCCTATCTGTCCAATCATCTTCTTGGAGTCCTCTTGTATTCATGGCACCCTCAACATCTTGTTTCCATCTTCTAGGTGGCCTCCCTCGTTTTCTTCTTTCGGTTGGTGTCCAATTATAGATTTTTCTTGGCCATCGATCTTCCTTCATTCGTTGAAGGTGGCCGTACCAAGTTAATATTTTGCTATCTATAGCGTCGAGAATAGTTTCTTTTTCTCCTATAATTTCTCGAATTCGTTCATTTCGGATATGCTCTAGTCTCGAAATGCGACAACTTCTTCGCCAAAAGTCCATTTCAAGAGATAACAACCTATTTTGTTTTACAAACCAAAATTATTCGTTGTATTGATTCTCAAACACTCAAACATCCCAAATCCACATGTTTTTCAATTTATTATTAGAATTGTGGATTTGTGTTTTTGTTTGTTTAGTCACATTTTTATCCATCTTATTTATGTTATTGTTCACTAGTTTCAGTTGTTTTCAGTATATTTTCAAACAGTGACCAAAGACATATATTTCTGAACAATAATTTTATCAAGTTTTTGTTCCAATTGTTTTATTTTGAGAGTTTATTATTTATTAGAATTGTGGAATTTTGTTTTTGCTTGTTTCGCCATATTTTGTTCAATCTTATTTATATTATTGTTCACTGGTTTCAGTTGTTTCAAATAAAGAAAATATATATTTATATATAATTCATTTCTATGGATTTTATTACTTTGGTTACAAATTTCCATTAACTTATTACACATTATTTCGTAAAGATAGAGAACACCGTGTAGGTGGAGGTGTGTGCTTGTACTTGGTTGATGTCATTACTTCTTCATTCTCAGTCACGGTGGGGGACTTTAATATTCCAGGTATAGATATCATCCATCTGTGTATTGCTAAAAACTCATTTTCAATTAATCTCGTTTGCTTATATCGACCACCAGACACCCACCGTGAAAATGACATCTTATTAATCGATAAACTCTGGGAAATGTCGGAACTTGACAATCTTATACTAGTCGGTGACTTCAACCTTCCTGAAATTGTCTGGAAAACGACATCTCTATCTGATGGTGTTAGTTCGCATAATCTTTTTCAAAATTTTATTTTAAACTCCAACCTATCCCAACTTATAGAAGAACCAACCAGATTTAGAATCAACAACCAACCGTCTACTCTGGACCTTATTCTTACCAATGATGACAATTTACTAACAACTCCCGAAATTAGTTCCCCGATAGGTAAATCTGATCACGCAGTCATAACAACTCACATTCAGTTTAATGTAAACTCCTCTCCAGGTTTGAGTAACACACTCACTTACAATTATACTGACTTTAACAAAGTTAACGACGACTTATCCCAGCTCGATTGGCATTCTGTGTTGAATTTGTCTATTGATCCTTCGACAATGTGGAATACCTTCCTTCAAATCACCAGTAAAACAATTAGTGTGAATACAACCCAACGTAAAATTCCTAAAAATAACCTAAAACCTTGGATAAATAACCAGGCAATACATTTAATCAGACACAAGCGACACCTCTGGCGAAAATATAAACAAACAAGGTTTACTGTAGATTTCAGTAACCATCGCAATTTTTCTAATCGGGTCAAAGTACTACTTGATAATCTCAGGCACAACTTTGAAGAATCAATTATAGCTAGCGGAAACTCAAAAAAAGTTTTTAAATACATACGTTCCTCACTATCATCTAAAGTTGCTATTCCTCTGCTTCTAAAAGATGACGGTAGCCTTTGCTCGTCAAATAAAGAGACTTCCGAAATACTCTCACAGACATTCTCAAAAGTTTTTACAAACGAACTTCCTAATGACAATATGCCTGACATCATATCCCCCCGTCTTTTCGCCACTCTTGACAATATTCTGTTCACAAATGATAAAATCAAACAGCATTTGCTAAACCTACGTACTAACGCCTCACCTGGCTTAGATGGTTTGACACCCTACTTTCTCAAAAGATGTTCCGACGCTCTCGCTACTCCGCTATGCTTAATAATGCAATCGTCCTTTACAAATGGCTCTTTGCCTTCTAGTTGGAAACTAGCTTCTGTCACCCCTATCTTTAAGAGGGGCAATAAGCTGGATAGCCGCAATTATCGCCCAATAAGTTTGTTGCCCGTTGTCAGTAAATTAATGGAATCTATTATTTCCGAGACTATGATGGATTTTCTCCTCGAACAACATATTATTCCAAAACAACAACATGGATTTATTCCAGGGCGGTCAACACTTACAAACTTACTTCATTGTGTAAATGACTGGACATCATTCTTGAATAATAGAGAACCTATTGATATAGTGTATTTAGATTTTTCCAAGGCTTTCGACCGGGTTCCCAAGCGAAGACTCCTGTACAAGTTAGAACATTTCGGTATTAGAGGAAACTTAAAACTATGGATTGAAAACTTTTTGACGGACCGTTTCTACAAGGTCCGAGTTGGTGACTCCTTTTCTCATAAAAGACCAGTTAAAAGTGGTGTTCCGCAGGGCTCAGTTTTGGGCCCACTTTTGTTTACAGTGTACACTAGCGATTTACCGTTTCACGTTTCCAGCAAAATATCGCAATATGCCGACGACTCAAAAATATATGACAATCCCATCACAAGTCATCTATCTATACAAAACGACCTAACGTCAATACATCAGTGGTCTTCGGAATGGTTACTCCCATTGAACATTGAAAAATGTGTAGTTCTTCACGTCGGTAAAAACAACCCACATTTTGATTATTCTATTGACGGTCAGATTGTAATCACAGTAAACTCTCATAATGACTTGGGTGTTATCGTGAATAGTGAACTATCATGGTCCGATCATGTGCTCTCAGTAACCAAACGTGCAAATACCAGACTTTATCTTATTAGGAAATGCTTCTCAAAAGTATCTTTTCAGAGCTTCTGCAAATTGTATGCTACGTACGTCAGACCTATCCTTGAATATGCTGGCCCAGTCTGGTACCCGGATTTGACTCGTGATAGAACGTTGCTGGAAAGTGTACAGCGGAAGGCTACCAGAGTTGGTTTCGGAACTGTAAGACCTTCATATGAAGAAAGATTATCCATGGCAAATCTTACCACGTTTGAGCTGCGTAGGACGCGAGGTGATCTTATTGTAGCCTTTCGAATTCTTAAATATAATTTTGGTGATCTAAATACAGTTTTCACCCTAAATACGGACACGAGACTTCGAGGACATCAGTTCAAGTTAAAAAAGGGAAATTTTGCGGTTAGATCGAGACAAAACTTTTTACCAAACAGAATTTTCAATATTTGGAATGATTTGGACAGTGAAATTGTTTCAGCAACAAGTGTCAACATATTCAAGAATAGACTAGATCAGTGTTACTTATTCAATAACTTTTAGAGCTTAATCGTAATTTTCTTCTCCCTCTCATTTGTTTGTTCACTACTAGTAGGTATTTCTTTTGAATTGTATTTTTTTTTTTTTTTTTTTTGGGCATAATAGGAGCCAGCTCCTCTGCCCTCATTTATTTGTAATAATAATAATAATAATAATAATAATAACTCATGCCCCCCCCCCTGAACCCTAGATCCGCCAGTGGGCTGAAGACAACAAGATACATAAATATTCAGAGAATGTTTTACTGGCATATTTTTCACTACAAGAAAAATCATTAAAAGCTTCAACACTTTGGTCTAAATATTCAATGCTACGCACAATGATACAAATGAAGGATAATATCCTAACAGCCAGTTTCACAATAATAGGTTACCTCATGGTTGTGTGTGAGGTTGTGATATTGACTGCGGATCCTTGTGGTTCCATTGGCCTAACCAATGTTACCTCATGGTTAAAAAGTATCTAACGGTTACGACAGCATTTGGGTTTCACAATATGTGGTCAAGGGTATAAGTAAAGGTTAACCATTAAAAAATTCAACTGCAATCCAAAGTACGGGTAACTGTGCTAACCAAGGAAATCTAACCTAATTTATGATTGTTAACTGCATCAACTGTCAAATTTTGAAACTACATAAATATTGTTATTTTCAATTACAAACAATAAGAAATATAAAAGAGTACGATGGTGATGCCTATAGCAGTGGCGATGAAGTCAGACGGCCAAAAATTATTCGCCCAAGACGTGATTATTTCAAAGAATTCGACAGTCACAATTTTTTATGCAGATTTCGTATGTCAAAGTGGACAGTAGAAAGTCTGTTGGAAGATATCGAGGAGGCTATTTCCTATCCTACAATTAAAGCGTGGGGTAGTTTGGTAGTTCCAGTATAAAAACTGTGAAACATAACCTCTAAAGGTCTGATTTTTCTTTTCATTTGACATAGAACATCATACTATCGATGGTTTTCATACCAACACAACAAAAGTTAATATAATTTCATAAGTTATCTGACCATTAGTTAAATGATGATTGTGAAACATGTTCTAATGGTTAGTGTATCGGTTAAGGTTACTTAATCCTAAGAGTTTACCACCGATTGTGAAACTGGCTGTTAGTGTCATAAACTTGATTGTAGTGCCGTAAAATTGAAAAAATTGCAGAGATCATGATTATTACTAATTTTACTTCAACTTTGAAAAGAGTGGAATTATGAAAAAATTATAAGAGCTGCTTTTTGTACCGGGTGGCCAACTAAGAATGGCCGTCGACCATATCTCAGAAGTGGATTATAGCACAGGTTCGGGAAAAAAATTTTTATCACAAAAGTGGCCTCGAGAAACGCCTGGAAATTATTTTCAGAATTGTAGGTCCACCGCTAGGGGGTGTGTTTGACAGTTAAAATTTTAAAATGCAAAATTTTCCAAAATTTGCGTTGTTAAAGAGCATATTAAATATTATAATCGGATTCCTCGACAAATTTTGCATATTTTTAATGGAATAAGTTCAAGTTTATCTCTTCAAATAAGGGGTTGAGGAGAGTGGGAACCTTGTTACGAAAAAACGCCTGTAATTCGGGTTCTGCTTGACTGATTTTAATAAACTTGATGTTGTTTGGAAGAGCTTTTGTTGAACAATCTAAAATTTGTAAATATGAAGCAATCTAATTAATAACATAAATGCTAGAGGGCGCTGTTTTATTTTTTTTTTAATATTGTGTTTTCTCCTAACATTTTTAAATGGAAGCATACAAATTGAAGTAGATCTTTATAGTCTGTACAGAAAGTACGAGGAGTAATAAATCATTC
>CAJUYG010007827.1:0-10453 GCA_910591675.1 Galerucella calmariensis | reverse complement strand
TGTCTTTTTGTCTTTTTGTCTTTTTGTCTTTTTGTCTTTTTGTCTTTATATATTTATATCTATCTTTATCTTTCAAGCTCTATATTCAGTTTTTTCTTCAGTATCACACATATACCGAAGGGACATCCTTTATACCAACGCGTTGAGTTACGATCTGTAACACAGGTACAGTAAATGTAGACAATAATCTTCCCTCGAGGCTTACTAATATTTCTAAAGAGTTTTTTCTTTTGAAAGACAAAGTTAGCGAAGCAGTACCACAACATAGTACCGTTGTCTTCAAGCAAAATCCTATTCAAGGTGGATTTTTATCTGTAATTTTTTGCGCAGCACGACAAAGGTGATTCCGCTATTATTGTATTACGGTAAAAATAATCTTAAACAATGCGTTAGTTGTTTGAATGAGGCAAATATTTGAGATCGAAAATGCATATTGTAATAATTAATGCTCGGAGTTAAAAGTGTTGATTCCTGATAATGAGGAGGTTAAGAGTGTTTTTTCATCTATCTTTGTTTAACAATGGTTATTTATCTAGTTGACAGGGGCGTAACATGGAAATTTTCATTACAATATTTCTAGTTTTGTAATATTTGCAAGACTTTTTATGTTGAATACACTGGAATAGAAGGAAATAGTGGAGGAAGAATGCAGATTTTGAAGCATGGAGGAAGAAACCTCCATCCAGATACATTCCAACTGCACAGCACTTCAGAATCCTAGAGACCAGTGGGCATCACCAGATGCTTAACGAGGTCATGGTTAAAAGGGTGGGTGAAAGAACAACACAATAAACACTGGAAGAATATGTCCAGGGAAATACATGGGAAGAAAGAACCATCAGAAAAAGTAGTGATAGAACTGCTCTAAATGAGCAGGAAACAACTGCGTACCATAACGGGGCTACTTACGGGACACTTTCCCACAAAGGAGCACCTAAACAAAAACAAAATAGGGCTGTATAACGAAGACCTTACATTCATAAGATGCAAATACTATGCAACTGTAAGTCGCTGGACCACAGAAGGCAGAAACTGTATGGTAGACCCCAAATGACTCAGGAATACTTCTACAACCAACCAGCAAAGAACCTGTATGAGCTAATACAGGGAACGGATTAATCAGAACACTAGGAGTAGCCACAATAAGCCCAGGAGGCTGAGGTGGTGCTGGCGTAGGGACAGCTTTTCTAATCTTTTCTTTTCTAATTGCTAGGCAATATTTAGCAACCAAATTCACCCGATTATTACAAGTGAGAATTGTGTCCCAAAATCGACGTATAAGTCTAAGAACTGTAGCTGGAAGAACTCCCAAGGTTTTCTAATCAATATTCTGGGGAAAGACAGGAGTTTTCTGCAAAAAAGTGAAGGCGACTGGATAATACATGTTTGTAGTTATTGTAAGTTTCGCGGCAATTAAGACAGTATTTGTAGCAGATTGAATTTTATACACGAGATTAATTAAGAAGATAAAACCCCGGGTATTTATAGGCTCATTAGTAAATGACAGATACACCTATAAGTATAATTTATAATTTCCATATAAGAGCTGAATTTATTGAAGTTATCACGTATACTTTTTTGCAAATCGATGTACATTAATTTCGTGTTTTTTAATGAGATTTCGCGTCCGTTTCGACATATTTAGTGCTCGGTTATATGGAAGAAAATTTACACTTAAAAGCTTACAACTTTCATTTCAAATTGTTATTAAGCAAGTCGCTTAATAGAGTGTCTTATTATAAAAACCGTTTTCCACGTGACAAAGAGCCGATACAGAGACGTTCCTTACAATCACCTATAACCAAATAAATAGAAGCATATTTGATGATAGTAGAGGAAAGTCACCAAATATGGAATAGTATCCTAATATGGAATGCCGTCATTTCTCTAAGACTATAAGTATGAAACGCAACACTCGACCATCTCCTGTTTCATTCGGTCTACTAACTATCGCACCCACACCATCGAGTCAGTTGCGCGAATGCTTCACGTTTGGCAGGCGTGTTTTGTTTTGTTGTCGTGCAGAAAATTTTAAAGGTAAGTAATAAACGAGTATAACCAGCTGTTATGTTTGTTTACGTAAGTGTTATACTATTTGATATATCGGTATTATGTTTATTTCACCATTCTGTGATCTTTTGTCATTGAAATATTGTGACTTTAAAAAATATTTAGAAGAGTTTGAACTAGTATAAAAATCCAAATATGGACAGTCGTCGGTGTCTAATTATGGAATATTAAATTAAATGCTTGATGTGTGGGCTCTGGGCATATTATGATTGTGCTGGTCCAGAGTTTGATACTTGGATCTGTGACTTTTGCAAGTAATTATGTAGCTTCTTTCATTTATCACAATATATTATATTTATTTAATTGATCTTAAAGATATTAATGTCCATTTTTGTTAGTGTTATGTTGATTTATGCTTATATTCTATATATGGATACCTATTCTATATTTGGTTACTCATTTGTGATTTTGTTTTTTGTGTTAGATTTTAATTTGATAACTAATATATTTGATTAAAGGCTGTTAATTACTACATATAAATGTATGACTGATTATTAAAAACATTAAACTGATTTAATTTATATGAAGTTTTTTTTTTATCCCAAAAACAAAATGGTATTCCATATTTGGTGACTTTCCTCTATATTATACATCGAGACTATTATTATTACTGAGCACAACTAGATTTTAAATTTTTAAACAAAACACCCTGTAACTAAGTAAGCACTTACATTTTATGTAGGTGTTTTGGGTTGAATCTTTATAATTTGAAGTCAGGATTCTATTGAAATATTTCCAATCAGTAATGAATCACCCTGTATTTCAAGGGCTTGGCAAAATAGCCCAGCTTTATGACAATCGGCATGGAAAACTTTTTCGATTTCAATGTAACAAAATTATAAACACGTCATTAATTTTTTATCGATATTTTAAGCCGATTAAAATAGAATTCGGTTATTACAAAAGCTGATGGGATTATAATAATAGAATTTTCATCGAGCGTTCATGTTTGTCGTCACTTATTTTGATTGGGTTCGTCAACAGTTTTTGTGTGACACTTTATCAGTGTGATTTTAGGTTTGTTTGAGAACACTCGGTAGCTATTTATATTATAATGTCAATAAGGACGTAACACAACAAAGGTTTATTATTAAAAAGCCTTCTTGGTGTGACGTTTTGGGTATGTCGTTTATTTTATTTGATATTTTGACATATACTCAAATATGATAAATAAAATCATCAGGATCGTATTCAGCCTAATTTGAAAAGATTATAAAATTAATAATTACAGCTTCTCTTCCTAACTGAAAATACTTGAGAAATTTCAAATTACTGATGCTTTTCCGTGTTTCTAGGCATATTTTTGTATTATTTAAATAAATATAACAATAAGATTAATTTTCACCTTCCGTAAAAAATAATTGACCGTAAACAACAAAGTACAGACCAGACTAGAACTTTCAGTGGGACATTAAAAAGATGTAAGACACATTGTCGCTACGAAAGGTAGGTCTGAATCCTATTTTGTCTGTTATAATTTCTCCCGATTCATAGGTCGCGCTTGCGGGTAATCTAAACATCAACTAATAAAAATTTTTAAATCAAAGATTGGAGTTATCGTTTATAATACATTTAAACGGTTCATTATTGTGATATTTTAATTATGATTAATCACAGACCTGCCTTTTTCTTCATTTCTTTCAACGTAACGTGTTAGAAGGACATTAACAATCGATGACGCACACCAAATAGGTTATTATATGAACTCTATAAATAATTCTTGTTAGTCGATACATTTTTACATTACTTATATTGTATCAGAAGTGGGATGTTGTTTACGAAATGTTCACGGTATCATAATGAGATGTGATAGTGAGAAAAAGTGACTGGAATGGACGCCAGGACGTGCGTAGGCACAAACGTCAGATCTAGCACACTAGGTATCTCGAAGACGAGGAGCAGAGAGAGAAGCTTGAAACTCAATAAAAAGTTTTTGTCGCGTGCATTCATCACATTCGTCATAATAACATGAATTAGTAGAATATTTTTGGTAAATATTGTATGGACGTTTAGGAAAAGTCCTTGAGATAAGATGAGGTAATGAAAAAATGTATAACGACCAGGTTGTTTGAACTATTTTGATGTTTTAAATGCTGTATTAGTATAAGTTTCTCTACAACCGTTTCTAGACGTTTGGACTTAAAACATAAGTTTACTCAGTCCAACAGGATACTACAAGGGAAGATTAGGAAAGAGTAGAGACCAAGCTAGACCAGTGGGATGAAACTGTTAAACCTATAACATTGTAATGTTTGTATTGTTTATTTGAACTGTTTTTACCGTGGGATGAAATTATACGCTTACTATGGCTAATTACTATTTATTTAGTGAAGAAATACTTACACACTATAATAAACTTAATTTATATACACACTGCTTAATGTCTACTAATTTATCTACACTCGGTATAATAATTGACCTAATTTATTTTCAAAACTATTTATATTCACTATCTGTTCACTCACTGTATACTGAAACTGTTTACCGGCTCACTGTATACTGAACAACTCCTCCACACACTTGAAAACCCGCGTATATATAGTACTCGTAACTCTAGACCTTTCTTGAATTCGCATTAGTTTAAAATTCGCGCTCAACCAAAAAAGATTGATGACATAACGAGTACGTTCATAATATATCGAAAACTGAAAGTATACATGTCAGTCAGACGACGGAGTAAGCGCTTCTCGTGGTGCGTTTGTGAATTATTTTCAAGTTTTGTCTTAAATTTTGCTAGTAGTGGAAAAAATTGTATATACACCATGGTGTTGAAGACATTTATAAACATCGCACCTTATTCCGATCGTGGCAAAGCCTCTAAATTTTTGAAGAACTGTATATACAATACAATTTTACATTCGAGAATATCGAGGCGCCAAGTTTTTTGTATTTATTAAACTTGTTTACTTTATCAATATTTACGTTCTCACAAAAAAATCACAGTTGCGTAATGTGGACATACCGGTTTTTTTTAAATATGCAAATTAGTCTGAGAGTGCTTTATGTCAATATTTTATTTTTGAGTGATGTCTTATAGATCTTGAAATTGAATTAATTAAAATGAATCTACTTTAGAATAATTACGCAATGATTAGAAGAATTTAAAATGGATTTGTAGGGTGTTATTTAATAAGGCGTGGACCAGTAGCGTAGGTGGTTGTCGATTTAAGAAGGATTTTTTGGTAGAAACTTTAAAGTTTTAAATAAATTACTTTTTAAATTTAACTGTGAGTAATCAAAAATAAGTATTCGGTTTTTTTATTACAGCTTCAATTTTTTTTAAATACAGCGCTATAAACTTGAAAGTATAATTAACAGAAATGATTTAAAAGAAATTTTTTTCACCCCAACTATTTCATTTGCAAAAATTGAATTTACGATGTTGAAATAAAATTCCAGAACACCCTGTAAGACGCTTAATGAAATTATAGTCCTAAGTAATCTACTCAATTCTACGTCTTATTTTTTCTAATTATATTTGCCGTTAAGACGCCAGAGAATAGTTCGTTCATAGTGCCCCACCCTGTATATAGAGATCGGCTTATAAGAGCAAAATGGCATAAAATTATGTAAAAATATACAGTGAGTTTCAATTAAAATACCAAATTCAATCCAGAACACCCTGTAAGACGCTTAATGAAATTATGGTTACTTTCAAGGTAAATATAAAAACCTTAATATCTCTAAAACGATTATATATTGAGATGGGCTTATTATTAGAGCAAAGTGGCCCAAAAATATGTGAAAATATACAGGGTGTTTAATTAAAATACCAGATCTAATCCAGAACACCCTATAATAAAATTACGGTTATTTTCCAGGAGAATATAAAAACCTAAATACCTTGGAAACGATTATATATATTGAGATGGGGTTATAGGAGTAGAAGGGCCTAAAAATATGTGAAACTATACAGGGTGTTACAATTGAAATACCAAATCTATACTCTATTTCTTAATGTCTGACAGCACAGTAGCCTCATTAAATATTCAAATAGAAATTTATCTTTTACAGAGTGATCCTAAGAATTTTACAAGTAAATACTAAAATTCTAATGCAAAACAAGTAGGTGTCTGTATTGGTTATCTATACATCCCTGTTTCAGCTCAAAATACAATATGGTAATAAAACTGAACAATGCCAGATAAACGATAAATATTGCGGCAGTGGCGGAGATTACGATATTAGTTTATTCTGCTTATTTAATTAGATTCGGTCATTTTACATTTTAATTTTTATTAAATTAAATTAATTGAAGAAAATATAGTTTAATTTTCATAATGTATGTATGTATGTCAAGTAAAGTAAACATACCATTTATAGGAAATATAAAATTCAATCTATAGTATCATCCTCTTCACTGGCCATACAAGAATCATCCGAAGACTCGTCGAGAGAGATCACTATCGGTTCTATATTTTGTTCCAACAGTAGCAGCCGGCATTTGATGTACAACAGCATCATGCACATTTAACACTAGTCTTCGTTTGTAAGGTAAACACGCTCTTACACTTTACTGGGGTGAAACTTGAAGACATTTTTCACAACACAGTTAACATTTATGGAACATAAGCGACTCTGAGCAAAACAAATTATACAAATTTGGGCGAGACCAAGTTTCACCGTATATACCTGCAAAATTTCTAAGTAGTCATTAGGACAATCCCTAGTAGGACCCTATTGTAATGTTTCTTGGAAATTATCAAGTTGTTTTAACTAACCGAATTTAGATTCATATTACCTTTATATATCAGATCGGGTATAAAATTAAATAGTAAATAAACTCCTCAGGTTAACGGTGACGCTTATGCTTTACTACCTGACTAGCATCTGTGACCTTTTCGCGTTCTGTCAGACAATAAGAAACAGACTATAATATCAAAATAGTCCCTAATTCGAAATTTATAAATTTTTTTTGCTTATCATTTTTGAGAAACGTCCAAAAGTCAATAGTCCTGAAACGCCCTGTATAATTGGAATGTATATTAAAACCAAAACATAATAAATAAATTACATATTCACTATAATCCTTCGAATATCCATAATTACCATTTTATCCTAATAAGAATATAAATATTTTATCGGCCTTAATTATGTCTACTGTTTTCATTACTTTTTCCAAAGCTTATTTTGTGTTTTTCCTAATTGTTTAAATCGTTATGACTTTAATCAAGCCACAAGCTCGATAAGTAAAGCCTGTTGAACACGATATCAGGAAAAATAATCATTATAATCACTATCAACATAGCTGTCTCTTATATTTTGCGTATAGAGCTAAAAAAATCATTAGGACTGTATGTAGGATGATCAACAATTCGATGTTTTCCTGCTTCAAACCCTCGTAAAATGTTACTAGTATTAGCCGGATCGTGTGTGCCGCCCTTAATCCTTCTTTAACCCGGAGCGAAAAGTGAGCAGTATTTTTTTCTGTTTTGTTTTCAGTTTCGTTTGATTTCAAAGGAGTTTTTTAATTAAACAAAAACTGTTTCGAATTTCCGGTAACTGAGCACCGCAACCGGTAACGGTGGCCTCGGGTTTTCAGTGATTTGCATAAATGGCTTTATTAGATGAAAAATTTCGTACGGCACACAGAGAGCCACTAAAACCAAGGTTATTTGTGTTTATACCAATCCTCACTATTTTTGGAAACTTTTATATATTTTTAACCGCGATCTATATATATATATATAAGCTGAAAAGCGACAAGCGCATGTGATCGTTGCTGATCAATTAGGACACAAACAGAAAAATATTGGGGTAAGCAGCAATATGAAGGAAAAGAGTACTCTTTTTAGATTTCCAAGCTTTCGTAAATATTTATTTACATCTTCAGGGAACTACAAAAGTGAGAAAAGACATAATTTACAAAACAGTTCGCTACACAGTTTTATAACTTACGCTAATCGAGAATGTATCCTTGATGTTATACTCGGGATAAGCATTAGCAAATTATTTTAGGAAAAAACAATCCAATTGGCTTTAAGAGCCCTAGTTAAGTCACATACAGTCACATTATAAAACAATTAAAAAGTTAAAATATAAAAATTCATTGTTAAAACAAGTGAAGAATCCACACAAACACGTGGCCTTCGACTAATTATCGAAAATAGGTTAAGAATAGATCTTCTTTTATACGAGATACAGTAAAAAGAAGAAGAAGTAATGACTTTATCAAAAATAATTGAAAATTATTGAATACGGGGGAGGTATCAAAGTTTATTAAAAATTAAAAATTATTGTAATGATTATTTGAATGTTTATGATAATTATGTTTATCTAAGGTTAAAAGGAGAGAGTAAAGATTACTTAAATTTTGAATGTCTGTTTTCCTATTAATCCGGTCATCCTCTTGAAAAATATAAGACATTTCTAAGAATAATCTTTTATTGTAATTATTTTCTCTTGAAAGGATCTTAATCCCTTCAAAATCAATTCTGTGGTCTAAAGAGGAAACATGATTAGCAAGAGAACATCTTTCAGGATGAAGTCTTATATCACTCTTATGGAGAGATATACGACAGGACAATTTCTGAGAGGTTTGGCCAATATATGTAGAATTACAATCTTTGCAACAAAGTTTATATACTACGTTACTATTATCAGAGATAGGTATTTTGTCTTTTAGAGGATTATATATAGATTTCAACACTAAGGAACTCTTACAAGCAAATTTAATATTGTCTATATATTGTGAAAAAATCTTAGTAAGTCTGGGAGTAACTTCCCTTATGTATGGTAAAGAAACTGTAGAAAAAGAAGAGGGAACTATTTCAGAGATGGAGGAAGTATTCTGATCAGTTGCACCTGCTTCAACTATTGGAAGTGATGGATTATCTGTTAAAACAGATGATGTATTGAAAATGATCTTTCTTAATAAGGATTTGGGATAGGAATTATCAAGGAACAAATTGAAAAGTATATCACGATTCTTCTCTTTGAAAATGGGGTCGGAAAGACTCATAACTCTGGTTGCCATTTGTTTTACCAAATTCACCTTAATGCTAAATTTATGGTAAGAATTGTAGTTGAGATATCTCCCAGAGCTACTTACTTTTCTATACCAATCAATTATAATCACATTATCAGGAGACCTGGTGAAGAGAGTATCAAGAAAGGGTACGGCCATATTGGAGTTTTCCATTTCAAGAGTGAACTGGATATAAGGATCATAACTATTAAAAATAAAAAGGAGATCATCAGTGGAATCCTTGGGACAAGCAAGAATAATATCATCAACATATTTCTTGATGAAAGGGACGTCAAAAGGAAGTACAGGAAGGACCACATCCAACAAATCATCCATAACATAGCAAGCCAATATAGGAGAAATGCTAGCTCCCATAGGTGTACCAAATATTTGTTTATAATATTTATTATTGAAAGAGAAACAAGTGGAACTGAAAAGGAATTCAATCAATTCAATGAACATATCATAGTCAATATTACACTCAACACTGATTGAAGACCAATGTTTGTGTATTGACCGAATGACTGTATCTAAATAAACATTACTAAATAGTGAAACCACATCCAGACTGACCAAAACATAGTCATGAGGAAGAACCTTCCTGTTGAATAGTTCAAATACTTGAAAAGAGTCCTTAATGAAATATTCATTATCAGCATTATATGCTTTTGTCAAAATATTGGTGAGAAAAGTAGCAATGAACTCAGTTGGAGAGTTAATGGATGCAACTATGGGTCTCATAGTTAAGGTCGGTTTATGAATTTTAGGAAGAGTGTAAAATTTTGCTATTACAGAATTATAAGATGTTAATTTTTTTCTAGTTATTTCATCAATTTGTCTCTTGTTATATAATCTCTTAACTAAAGCATTTGATTTTGTTTGAATTCCGTTACTAGGATCTTTTGGGAGAGAAACATAGGAAGAGTCGTTATCAATTATATCTTGGGATAATTTTAAGTAATCATCTTTCAACATAACTACCGTTACATTACCTTTATCTGATTTAGTAACAATTAACTCGGGATGTGATTTAAGAAAATTTTTTGTTTCTGATAGCAATTTTTGAAAAATTGAAGGTTGACTATCATTACTGTATGCATGATTAGTGATGATATTTATGCATTTAGCTACTGCTAAATTTCTGTTTTCTACATTAGAAATAAAAGAGGAAATATAATCAATGTCGGAGAGGATGGATTTTATAGGAATATCAAAACCTAATTTTGGTTCAACACTAAATTTTGGACCTAAAGAAAGAAATTTTTCAACATTTGGGGGAATAGTAACATTTGAAAGATTTTTAATCCAAGAAGACTTGGTTTTAAGAGAAGTACCATACCACTCAGTTTTTAAATTATTAAATTTTTTAATATTATTATTTTTAATACTATGGAAGGATCTATTGTAATGTCTCAT
>CAJUYG010007826.1:0-10454 GCA_910591675.1 Galerucella calmariensis | reverse complement strand
TAACATTACAGCCGTCTATGATACGATTTTGAAGATCTTGTACGTTTGATATCAGTGTTGTGTAAACAAGCGATTTCAAATATCCCCACACACAAAAATCCAGAGGATTGTGTCCAGGTGATCTAGGGGGCCACGGGTGTGGAGATCCTCGTCCGATCCAATGGTTTGAAAAAACATTATTTAAAAACTCGCGTACAATCACTGAAAAATGTGGAGGAGCTCCGTCATGCATGAACCACATGCGCCACTTAGAATAAGCATGTTTTTGCGTATTACTTCTAAAAACCAGTAGCGTCACCGGGAAAAATTAATTTCACGTACAATAAGAACTGACTTATTACAATAAATTCAACACCCTGTATCTCATAAACGACAACACCTATCACACATGTTTATATGAACTTTTCGTCTTAAAATTGAGTAACGAAGCGCCCCATATAATATTTTAGATTACTTAAGAAACACCCTGTATATGTAAAGAAAAAAAAATATATATGTACATATATACATACATAAAAAGAAAAAAATAATTCGATGTTGTGACTGTTATGAAATGGAGTGGTTTTCTTTCATTAGCTATTTATTGTATAAGTGTATTGTATGTGTATACTGTTTTATCCTAGAAAGTTTAAGCCCGATAGCGAAGTTCGAGGGTTTAATTTTCTAAAGAGGATAAAACATAACTTAAACAAATACAACGTCATTCATTAATTCATTCATGCATTAAGGTTGTGCTCAACTGAATATTTGTACCATTTTCCATTCCAGAATATTTGTGTCTTCTATATAGGCCACTAGTTTAACTAAGAACATTTTCACTGGTTGACGTGGTTAAGTTAACAGAGGACGCACTACATCGACTAAGTCCGCAACTAGGGACACCTTTTCTAGTTCTTTTGTAGATTACCCCCTCGAAAAAAGTCTTACGCCCCCTGAACTGCTATTTAGGAGATTTTCTAGTGGGCTTTTAATCCCTCCATTTTAATCCCTGCTCCATTTGTATCTTGGGGTCCGCTGAAGGAGTTTCACCTCCAGACTGACCTTTGGATACATTTTTTGAAGGCCTCCATTGGATTGCTTGTTGTGATTTCCATGTGAGTCCCAAGAGTAGCAAAGGAAGAATGATCGCCCCATATGTTGCAGAAAAGCTACATGCAAGAGGGTTTCGCCTGGTTCCCTCAGGTTAGCCACTAGGGATAAGGAAATGCTGTGCCCGGCTTCACAATCCCACAGGTCAAAAACTCGACGGTTTTGGCCGTCATGAAGTTGACCCGAGGGCTGGTGAAGACTTCCCCCCATTGTACCACCGATCTTTCACCCTTTAGGCGAGTATTATACCGTAGGATTAGGTAGTTTTTTGGTCCAGGCTGTTTAGCCAAGACCCCCGTGCTCCTTAGTACCGCATATCCTCCATAGCTTGAGGGATCGTTGCAATTCCATACAGTTCACTGTTTGAGCCACAAGCTGGTCGGCGGCAGATTATTTCACAGGATTCTGGGAAGTTTACCGTTCCTTACCCCATTTTATTCATCTGCTAATCAGTTAGGAGACGTTCTGGGATCATATCAAGTACTGCATAATCCGTAAACTCGAATTACGAATTGACACATACTTTATCACCCCTTCCAGAAGGTATAGCTTTTGTGCCGTCCCTAGAACGATACTGAAATCTGTTGGAACGCGAAATAAATACTGCCAATATGCCGCTTTTTGGACAAAAATTCACTAGCAAACAATTAGGTATGTAAGGAAGATTTAGTTTATATCCTGTCAGGTCCGTGTTTTTCTTGTAAGGTGGGCACTCCAATTCTTTCAAGATTGGACGTCAAGATAAAAGTATCATACCATTATAACGCCTTGCAAATTCCAAAATTAATAAGAACAAACTATGTTCCCCGGCTCCAATTTTAAGGTTATATTTTACCGCTTGTCTGCATTTATTCTGATACAGCTTCATTTCTATCACACTATTCTTCTCCGAAGCATCTCACTCTTTGTTGATTATTCTTTTTTCACAAATAACTCATGATTCATTCTTATTATCGTATTATCTGCTAATTTCACTGGTCCTTATTATTGTTGTTAATATTTTCCAATAGCTAATGTTCAAATTCCTATTATAATAGTACATTATACTATAAGGGAGAGAAACGCGTTATTTTGGCAGAGGTGCAATTTGAAGCCCGAGGGCTACAATGCACCGAGGACAAAATAGCATCTCTCCCGAATGGTATATTAGTACCTATATTAAAGTATAAGTGGATATTAAGGTCTTTAAAACACGCACGATTTTTCTCCGGCTTCGCCGTCGTGCTCGAAATAGAGCAAGTGTTTTAAAGACCAGTTATCCACGAATACTTTACGCTATTTTTTTTTATTGGTGCACTTTGAATTTATAAATACTGGTCTATAACTACAACAAGAAATGGAAATCATAGATGGAAATAAGAACTAAATGTCAAATGGTTGAATTCGTGATGTATATGATGTATACCTTGCGTTGTCATGGAAATGAGAAAAGCATATTAAACTAATTTGTATTTTGATGGAAGTTCTGCCATACATGCGGTTTTACCGCGTTGTACCGATTTTGGTCATTTGCACATATGTGACGTAGCACTCATGGGGTTTTAACCTAACTCTATCCTTTTTTTGCATGAAAAACGTTCTCCATAATGTAAACTTCCTGGGGAATAATCGACTACTTCTGTTTTAATTTTGATGTCATAGAAACTGATTTCTACTCCCGACCGTGGAAGTGCGTAAAATAAAGTTTTACGCACTCGAAAATGTGTCTAAAGTACGTACTTTACACACGGTAGTAGAAAAATAGTTTTTTTTTCCATTGAGGTCTAGTGACGTTGAAATATTATTTGAGAATTTGTTATTTATGAATATATAATATATTTACTCAATATATGATTCACGAACTTAATCATCTCTTATTAGTTGTTATCGGGATATTTAAATTAATATATTGTTATAATTTTAATTGCTTTTGTTTTTCGAGTTATTCGTATACTTTTCGATGATTTTACATTAATACTAATAACGTCGGTCATAAATGTGGATATAATATTAATACAAGGTTTTAGATAAAGCATACAGGCTGATTCACGACTAGCTTACACTATCTATACAGAGTGGCGCATTAGAAACAGTCCACCTTAAATATTGTTGGCAGTGGGGGGTTTTTGCGGCAAA
Source organism: Galerucella calmariensis (assembly GCA_910591675.1). Taxonomy (NCBI): domain Eukaryota; kingdom Metazoa; phylum Arthropoda; class Insecta; order Coleoptera; family Chrysomelidae; genus Galerucella; species Galerucella calmariensis. The sequence continues at coordinate 7,250 of CAJUYG010007826.1, read as the reverse complement.
CCCCGAAACACGTCGATTTTGTTTTCGAGGGGGGCAACTTTTGATAGGCGTGTGGTGAGTGGGTCTATAAGGCACTCATCTAAGACTCGCAAGAGTCTATTTTGTTAGTTAACTTATGGTTGTACGATCATCCTCCTAAAAGGGGTGACTACCCCTTCGGGAATCTTTAATAGCATGGGGGTCGAGTGGCACATAATTTAAAAGGTATTTCGATTCTCTTCAAAAACATGCTCACATTTTTGTGTTGAGTGTTAGAATTATTGACAAAAACCAGTTGCAAATAAAAAGCAAATAAAAAAAAGTTTTAATCAAAGTAAGTGTTCAAATTGTGATCCAACAGTAATACAACCTTTATTCAACACTGTTCCGAACATTTTGTTGCAGAACAGGAGTTATTTCACCACATGCCACCGTTATCCGGTGGCGAAGATCTTCTTAAGAGTTCGGCTGTGTTTTGTAAGCAACACTTTTTAAATAAACCCATAAGAAAAATACCAACGGTGATGGATCAGGCCATCTTGGGGGCCATTCAATAGAACTTCTCCTAACAATCCAATGTGCGGGAAAATGTTGATCTACAAAATCACGTACAGGAGCTGAATAGTGTGGTGGAGGGCCATTCAATTTTTGTGGATCCTGTGTATGTTGTTCTCTCATAATTGCAGGATTTGCATCACTCCAGTATCTGCAATTATGTAATATAAAAAGTGGGGGTTGTCCACCTGTCTTCTAGCTAGTTATCTCCTCACAAAATTGGATACGGCGATCTGGATCGTCTTCGTTGAGCTCTTGCACGAGATTAATCTTATAGGGATGGAATTTATGCTGTTTCAAGACCCTCTGAATGTTTCTACGTGGAATTCCTATAGCTGCTGCTTTTTGTCTCGTGCTTAAAGTGGGATCCAATGCAACAGAGCCCAAAAGTTCAACCTGTGTAGCCTCGTTAGTAACAGGATGTTGTCTTTCATATTTTCTGTACGAAGCGTTTCCGGTCTCCATGAACTACTTCAAACAAGTAAGCTGGATGACGAGCCAGAAGGAAGTTTGAACCTCAGAAGGATGCACAATGGGCCAATTGTGGCCTAAGTGCTGTGGGGGTCAGATACAGATACAGAAGTATCTGCATATTTCAAATTCATATCATAAAATATACCATTATCTTATGTAACAAGCACCATAACAAATAGTTACAGACCCTTCAGTTTGATGCGGATTCGTAAATAAATAGCAAAAACTTCCAAGTCCTAATTCACCATTTTTTCAAAGTATTCATGAACAATTTCTTGGTTCATATCCCTGTGAAAGTTCAATACCACCCAACCATTACTTCCGATGTTTATTGTACAGAAATTTCATTTGCATAAAAATAAATAATATCGAATCTTTATCCGGTCATTTAACCCTCTACATTCTGGCTCATTACTAATTGAAACACTATGTGTTATTTAACATCAATGGAACGATTTATATTGACACCTTATTGACCTTCATTGTGTTCAATATAACCTTTAACTTGGTTTTACGTGAAAAAAGTTAATTCTGGTAGTAAACCGTTATGAATAAATTATAAATATGTTTTTTTTCACATAAAAATTGATATTTCCATTCTATAACGAGCATTTTGTGTTAGAGTGTGTGTGAGGTTGAAAAGTTGAAGACGAAAAAAACCGAGATGGATACCGTGCCGTATGATGTCGTTATTTCTGGTATTGGTGGACATTTTCCAAAAGCTAATAATATAGAAGAATTCAAGGAGAGGCTGTTAGCTAACGAATCGTTGCTTACACCACGATTTAACCAAAGTAAGTGTTAAAAATGCTCAAACAATTCTAAATCGAAATATATAAATCAAATTTTGAAAAATGTTTTGGTCGTATTTTTTTTAACAACTATAAACAAAAATTTAATAGATGAGGCTTTTACTTGATGTAGATCCGTACTAAATGATGAAATGGAAAAATTTAATTTGTCAAAATCTACACTATGATGAAATTAAAGTTGTGACGCGTTTCGCTAACACAGTAGCTTTTGAGAAACGTTTGAAATTGAATTGTTTCATTTCATGATAACTATAAAGCATATCTACACTTTCCTTTTTCCTCATTGGTTTTTACCTTAGAACATAAGGTAGTAAGGACAAGGACAGTTAACCGGGATGGTTATCCAAAATGGCCGCCGCAGAATAGAATATATCAGTGGCGCCGTACCCAATTTTAATTAGGATAAAACTATTTCTATAAAATGGAATTAATATTTTCAATAACTTGAAACTTATAGTAGAATAGAAAATATTGTAAGTAACAAGTGTATCATAAAATGATATAAAAGCTAGAAGTTTTCTAAATAATAATAATATGCTGAAAATGAATTTGATATATTTGTTTATAAACTAAAAATGTCATGTCATATCATGTCCAGTGAAAATTTAGGTTAGGAACAACTATGTATATTTTTTTAAATTTTTAACATAAAGACCAGATTCACATCTGTAAATTATAATTATTATAATAATATGTAGGTACTCACCGATGAAAAGTAATTTTCAAAGCGTCGTTTTTAGCAGTCTTTGAACGTCCACAAGCACTACAACTAACCATTGTCTTAAAAAACTATATTTATATCACTGAGAGTAGAGTATTATATAACGTAACTGAAAAACCAACTTAACCTTAGAAAATCCTATTATAAACTAAAACATCTGAGTTAGTAATAATCGGCAAAATATAACATAAAAACCAACTTTTAAACAGCGACCAAACAAATAATAAGTCATAAAATGGTTATCCAAAATGGCCGACATTGTCTCTTTTATTTATTATGGGAGATGTAGCACACGCTCCTTCCTTGTTCTAAGATTTTTACCCAATTTTTACTGAACCTTAATTTATACCACAAGAAGTCGTTTGCGGTAGATGACCGATGTATAGTTCATATTGTTATGGTGGAAGGTCATATTCCGTTGACGAATTTTTCATAACCCAATAAATAATTTAAAACTAATGCTAACGCGTCAAAACAATGCAAATACGTCAGTTTTGTTTTCAAAATATATGTTAATTACAAATTGGTTTAAAAAAATTCAATAACAATGGGTATTTTCAGCCTCTTTTTTTTAATCTGAAGTTTTTCTTTTCTTTACAATTCCATGAAAACAAACCTTTGAGCTGAACGCTATTAAGAAAGCACTAAGACTTTGCAGATATATTGTATCTAATGTACTCATTGTTACGGACTCACTAAGCGCTCTACAGGAATTGAAACAAATATATCCCAATCATACCCTCCAATCAGAAATTAAGGAAGATTTACAGAAGTCGATTCTGAGAAACAAATTTCTCTGGGTTCCATCACAAGCAGGAATCGAAGGCAACGAGAAAGTGGACCAAATAGTCAAAAATTCAATTGCCAATCCAACTATTAATACTTCTTCCTTAATTCCTTCAACAGCCATTAAAATTACCATCAAGGACCATTTCTATAACACCTGGCAGTAATTGTGCAACGTGAACGGCTCAAAACTTAAAGAATTCAAAACTGGAGTGAGTTCTAAGCTACGTTTTCCACGGGGAAGAAAAAACAAATTGTTATCAACCTCCTCCGTATTGGTCATACATCATTAACGCATCATCACCAAAAAAGAACCACCAAGATGTAATTGTAACAACTTTTCTCTAGCCATCTCCTAACAAGCTGTCCACAGTACCATTAAGCCAGAACAATAGCACAACTACCTGAACAAATTGAAGATTCCCTAGTCTTAAAAATGGACAATGTGATAAAATTCTTGAAAAACACTGACTTATTTAACAACATTTATGTTTGTATTCAATATTTTTGTATTATATTACAATCCCGCTAATAACCCTAGCGGTTGATGCGGTAAAAAAATGGAAAAAAACCTTCCTTTGAAATAGACGAAGACGAAACTTCAACTTTTAACCACTTAACCAGTTTAATCTTCCACTATATAAACCGGATTCGGCACTTTTAGACAAGCAATCCATATTAGGATAGTTCTCTTAGCAAACAGTGATTATAATTATCCATGGGTAGGTAGACAGATGTTTTCGTTTTTCGGCGTATGTTGGTTTTTTTGGGGTGAACATCACTAGACATATACCTAGAAAACTATTATGGTTCTCTCTTGTACCCAGTTCCTGTGTCAATCTCAGAAACCAACAGTTCTTCTAGTCCCATTCCTTGGAGGATTTTTGGGATTATTGTTGGAAAACTTGAGAAAAGTCCCAATTATCTTTCAAGTGGAAATTCACGTCATAAGAAAGTGTGCCCTGTTCAATATTGTCAACCTAACCAGTTCAATATTGACAAAGGATATAGGAGGGAAAGAATTATCATAATGTCGGATAGTCAAGCAGCTATTAAAGGATATTGAAGGCAAAGGATTATTAAAATGTCGGATAGCGGCCATTAAAGCACTAAGCTCTGGTGTAATAAGTTCCAAAATAATGTGTGAATGAACTTGGCGAGAGCAATATAGTTACTGTGGACTCCAGGACAAACTGGAATAGAAGGAAATAAAATAGCAGATGAACCAGCAAAAAGGGGTACTAAAACACCCTTTAGAGTGCCGGAACCATTTTGCGGTATCAGCTCCAATGTAATATTGGAAAAAAAATAGGCAAAACCTAAAATGAGAGAAGATCTGACCATTGCCTGATCTAGTGAGGCTTAGACAATCAAATATTCTGCTGGATGGCTACTACCCGTTTAGACCAAATGAATGCATAAGTCAAAGTAAAACTGCACAAAGAGTTTTATCAGAGATCCTAACGTGACATTTTCGCCTGAAAAAGCTCAATATAGTGGAGGAAGAAGAATATAGATTATGTAGCAAGGAAGAAGAAACCTCCATCCACATACTTGCAAATTGCTCAGCAATTCGGAATCCTAGGGGACTACTGGATAGAGGGACATTTACCTAAGTTAAAGCCTGCAGATATCCCAAAATTCCTCCATGAAATGGGACTAAAGGAGCTCCTAATCTCCGAGACTCTCCTCAGGAGCTAAGTAGAAGTAAGGTGGCACAATAGATCTCTTAGGTCTCAGTGAATGTCACCCCAATATACCTACACACATCCAGTAGTTGTGTCCTTGGATTCTGTAGTGTCATGAATTTCGCCAGTATCTGATAGACCAAGCAATAGAGCATCAAAATGGTGAGTTTTTGACAGAAATCCTAGTAGAAAAAGAGCTGTGCCATCTAGTAAAAGACGCTGCTTAGTATGATTCTGATATATTTTCGATCGCAAATATTGCTCACGAAATTTTTACAAACACTTAAAACGAAAAAAACGTAATTTTTTTTGTTTTTTTGTTAATAACACGAAAGCTTATGAGGTAATCTGCTTTTTTTATCGCATGAAAGTGATAAGAATAGGAGAAAATTGTTTCGAAAAAGTGTCACTCTTCAAATACCTACGGATAATTATTACCAGCAATCACAATCAAAGCGAGGAAATAACCCAGCGATGTTTTGGAAGTCCAAAAAAATACTGAAAGATGGAAATTTGAGTAAACAAACAAGGCTGAAAGTAAATAAAGCGGCAATACGCCCAATTGTAACATATGCAGCTGAAGCCATGTGCCTTACAGCCAGGACATAGAAAAACTATTCGAAAGGAAAATTATACGGAGAATTAACGGGCCCAAAAGAATAGACAACGATCAGTAAAGGAGCCTATACAATATTGAGATTGAAGATATTCTAGAAGGAGAAGATATCGTTAATGTAGTTAAAGCCCAAAGACTACGGTGGAGGGAACACATACACCGCAGACAACCAGAGGAGCTATCAAGAAAAAACACTGCATAGACACCACAAACAAGACCAAGGGAAAAGCCAAAAGAAAAATGGAGGAATCAAATAATCGAAGACATTAAAACTCTTGATATTAGAAACTGGAATAAACTGTGACAGGACAGGAAAAAGTGGAGAGAAATTGTAGACAAGGCCAAAAAACACAAAAAATATGAAGAAATCTCAGAAGAGATCTCAGATAGCAAGGCGGAGTGATTCACCGCAATAAAGAGTTGCCAGCTGGAGCGCTAATCATTTCTACAGAAATGTAAATGCCAATATATATAATTGTATACTTAGTTGTGAAGAAAATTGGGAAAAGCTGTAAAATTCGTCATTTTTTCGAAATTTCATATCTTTGTCATTTTCCAAGTTATAATGTTGAAACTTTGTAAACAGTAAGTCGTTTGTATGAACTTTACATGGGTAAAGAGCAAGTACCATGGAAACAATTACTTTTCTTGCTACTGCAATTGCAATTTTTTAATGGATTATTTAGCAATATGTCTGGATACGTTTCATAGATAGTCCGATTTTGAATTTGAGAACGGTTTTGGAAAATATGGATATACAGTAACAGAGCCATAAAATGCTGCGAGGTAGGTGAAAAGCGCTACGGAATACGGCTGAAAATGACAGAGCGTTACCGCGCGGCATCTGCACTGTTTACATTTGATTATCCGATTCACTTAATCTCTTGCGTTCATTTAATCGATTACCGCCTATAATATATAAATAATCAATAGCTTGTCTATTGTGAAACCTCCAATTCCACAGCTTTCAAGATATAATATTTTCATAATAGGGCGCGTTGTATCAAACACCTAAACTATGTTTAATGATGCTTAGACTGATGTATTCGATGATAATATACATCACTCTGTTACAGTCTATTCATCAGTTATCGTTAAACCGAGTTTAGATGTTTGATACAACGCGCCCATGTATAAAAAAGTATACGTTTTGTTCAAATAAATGAGTAACTATTTTTATTGTGTAATTAATGGTACATTTATAGGTTTATAAACAGGATTTTTACTACTACTATCAAGTATTCACACTATCATCATTTTCTTTTTTTCTCTTTGAAACTTCATTACATTCTAGTAAATGCAAAGTAAGTCGAATAATCAAACGCAACGAGTGCGTACGCCGTGCTGCAACGCTCTGTCATTTTCGGCTGTATTTCCGAGCGTTTTTGACCTACTTCGCAGCATTTTATCACAAATCCAAGATATCTGTTTTGTTTCTCTATATCTATATTCCTTAGGACCGTTTTAAAATTCAAAATCGGACTATTTATAACTAGAGCATGGATTTTTAAGCATAAAAAAACTTAAAATGGGCGCTTAAAAAAGCTTAACATTTTCTGAACATAAGCTCATTATGCATGAAATTAAAAAAAAGCAACAAAAAGTAATTTATAAAAACG
>CAJUYG010007825.1:0-10456 GCA_910591675.1 Galerucella calmariensis | reverse complement strand
CGAATCGAACGTTATTACCTGTTTCGAAGTGGGCCATTCAGGTATACGCTCTTCAATTCCAAAATTTCTTAATATCCAAGAGTTAATGAAAACATTTTAACGAGACAAAAAAACGTGAAACATCAAGTTAATAATTAATTGTGATGACAAGGAACATTACACGTCAACAAATTAATACTTGGGGCAAGTGAAACTCTGGCAAGTACTCTTTCTCAAATAAAGTATCAATAACGGGAGACAACTCGAGTAGAAATCGGTTCTTTCCAAATTTTTGCACAGTTATATCCCAAACTGAGAATACACATGTTTTTAATGCATTACATGGAAATTTAAATACAGGTTTAGATGATAGTAATGAACGTCGGCTTGAATAGTTTCTTAATCGCATGCTAGACTTACTGGTTGACAACACAAAAAGAAAACATGTGGACTTATTATTTGTGGTTTCATATGAATCTTTTCCTATGCCGGGTATTTTGGACAAACTCGTGATCATGAGTTGCTTCAATTCGAAATAAAAGTATATCTTCAAAGAATTTGAAAAAACTGCTACCGCGTTACATGAGTTTGCAATAAATACCATTTCCCTTCAGCTTTCTCTTCAAACATTTACACATTATTTCATATTTTGTCATGTTTTCGACATTTTTTTGGTAACAAATTTGGATGTGGCTCCAGTAAAATATACCTCATTCAAATAGTGAGTAACAAAAGTGGTCGCAGTCATCTGTCGAGCCAGCGACTTCATTTGTGAATCGAATACATTTCGCCAGCCAACAAAGCAGTCCAATCAATTTTATGAACGCTTAGTGAAAATATCCAATCTTCTTAATTCGTCGTCCACTACGGAAAATCGATTTTGTGAATGTTTAATAGTGGTAAACGATTAGGTGGAGTATATCATCATTAAATGGGAACATATTTCGACCATTCAATCAGCGGTATTTCTCCAGATCAATTAACTTGACGGTATATCTGAATGACCTAGAATTATCTACGAATCGAACCAAAGCCACATAGGGATATATAATAAAAGGTCCGACTTTGTGCATTCTACTACTAATTTGCCGTCGATTCAGCTGAAAGCAATTTACACTATAAATAGACATATGCAGTAACTAAAAAGTATTTAGCGGTTTGAATAATTCACTTTGAACAAAGTATTCACTGGAAAAATAGTACCAGACAATACCTGCTCCCAAAAACATCAGATTAGATTAGAATCGGAGGGGCTTTTTGTATTATCCCACTGCGACCTTTGCAGATCTATTGTGGTCCTCCCTATACTCAGAGTTCGATATCTAGCTTCATTCTTTTCATTAGACTCTCTGCCCTCGGTTTTCCTTCTCCGAGTAAGTGAAACCGCACCCTTGCTAGGCCTTCGAACCCACAAAGTATGTGCTTCGTGATTTCGTCTTCTTCCTGGCAGAGTCTGCATAGGCTGTCATCTACTAGGCCAATTTTGTGCATATGTTTACTTAGCCTACAATGTTCGGTCAGCATTCCCACCATCATCCTAGTAATTTCTCAACTTTGACATATTAGGTCGAGTGACAGTTTGGCCAAAGTGCTTTTAAGGAATAATTTAGCGTGCCTTTGTCCTGGGGTTTCATACCACCAGCGCAACGCCTGGTTGTTTATCCATTTGTGGATGCTCTCTTCCCTTAGGCATTTAGCAATTCCACAGGAAGGTTCTAGCCCTATCTTGACGTCCGTTGCTCCCTGCTTGGCTAATGGGCTCGTTTACTAAAATTTTCAAATCATTTTTAACTGTCGTAAAACAAAGTACCAAGGATAAAAATATGATTCTGAAAATTTCATGTCAATAGAATATGTTGTTCTCCTAATACAACCAATTAAACAAGCATACCGTAGCGTGGCAAAGATTATGACTGTGACGTCACCTCATATGAAAGTTGATGTGCACAAACATTACGCTTCTGACTGTAACGTGCCTCGCGTGGAATTTATTTATTTTGAATCACTCGCAAAATTTTGTTTGGATAAAATTAAATGCGTGGACCTAATTTTAAAAAACCAGACATTAAATATTCCAGAAGTGGACTTGCTAATGATTATGAAGTTTTTTAAAAACACGAGCTTATTAAATTATAATTTCATACTATGTGACCCATCGTTTTTGGCTGATTTCCGGCCAGAGTGATTAGAAATGTCAATATTTTCATAAATACATGCTCTCTCAAATTATATACATGGTGATTCCAGATGTTTTATTTTATTCCTTATCTGGTGGACAAAGTTACAGAGATAACGCTATAGGTTACTCAGTAAAATATTTCAATTTTTTCAACTGCAGACTGCCCAATTGAAGGAGCTTCTCCAAATGCTATTTATAATTAATGTGTAGTGGAAATTTGGAAATTTAATCACCAATGTTGAAAAGAACAAGAAAAACTCATTTTCATGGAGCAGGTAATAATAGTTCCAAATGTTTACATCAGTTCCAAATGCACATGCACCTCACTGGTAAAAAAACGATATTTGTTAGAGCTGATCCGAACTTTGAATCAAATAAAATAATTTCTTTTAAAACATAATATACGCCAGTTTTGTTGATGATCTACTGAAAAAGATTACCTGTTTTTGGAAAAAAGGAGTACCTATTTAATAAAATTTAATTTGTGAAGAACTGACTTATTATTTTATTGAATAATTTTGAACATTAATAACACCACAAGCTATAAGAACAATATCATCTAGGTATTTAAAAAAAATTAGATTAATACAAGCGTGTGGTTTTCAATAACCATCTCAATATGGATTCACAATTTATAACAATTCTTATTGAAGAAAAATGAAATCCTAAAAATACACAAACAAAGTATGTTGACTTATCAGTGAATGCTTTGAGTCATTTTATGCTTTTCTGCCATTGCTTCCGTTTTTTTTGCATCCTTATTAATAGAAATGAATGTTTTGTTAGATGTTTTAATCGTAGTACTTTTACATTCTGGAACCGCACAATATTTATAGCTTTTTTGTTCTTATTTCACAAACATAACACTGTTTAGAGTTTGCTAAAATGTATAATAAATAATAAGCATATGAGCTAGAAAAATACCTGCTGTTACTAGCGAAGAAGTCATCTAACCGAAAACAGATCGGCGCGGTATCCGCTCTCTCAACGAGAGATTTCATATGCGATGACGTCGCGCCTGAAATTCGGAGGGGAGCGCTGTTTAATGTTTATAATTTTTTTAGGCGACTTAGGAGTCTCGCTGACGTCTAATGGTGAAATAAAAAAGAATATGTAAATGAGCCCATTCATCGGCCTTATTATGGTCTCCCAACATTAGAATCCAGAATAATAATTATTTCCCCAATCCACCTTAATTATTTTTGATGGAGTGCATGATAGTATTTTTTGTATTTGTAGAGTGGGGAGGGTGAGTGTGTAGGCTCACAGCACTTAGGCCACATGTGACCCATTGTACATCCTCCCGAGGAGTTGTCCTCCTAGGTGATTGTCCATCCTGTCCTTCTCAGGAAGGTGGACAGATCACTAGGAGACATCTGCATGATAGTATAAATATTTAGATATTTTCCCGTAAATGGGATAACGTCGATTGACAATTGTTCGCAGTAAATTCTTGTTCTTGGAATAAATATTTTATCTTTTGTTTATTTCCTTATAATCTTGGAGCAAGCAGCAAGATTTTGCATCTGTAGGAATTCGTTTCCTTTTTCATGAAAGTATAATACATTACTCAATTTTTCCTGTATAGAATATTCTACAGAAAGTGACATTAACATTTAGGGTAGAATCCAAAAATCCGTGTCTATGCGAACTGTAGAGAGTCATGTAGCATAGTAACTATTGCCCTTCTCCATGCCCAGTTCATGTTTCGACTAATTGTGGCCGAATGTGGTAGAATTTTAGAATTTTGTGCTGTATATACTTGCAAAAGCAATGCTGGAAATGGGAAAATTAGCTTCTGGTGCCTTGGAATGTAGAAAGGTGTTCTCAGCTCATTTTAGCCTTTCATTACTACAAAAAATGTGCTCAGCCATTGCCAAGCTTCCGCACTCTTCCCACTTCATTTCCGTCTGGCTTTTCCAATGCCATATCTGTTCTGTGAATTGGATAAAAAATTCAATGTTCTAAAGCACCACTTCGTAATGGCAGGTCGTTATTTTATTGAAAACAAAGTCCGACGGTCCCTTTTACTGTCGAATTCACCGTTATATCAATTAATCCATAAAATTTTTGTTCGGCGCGTATGTATTTTTTTTTATTTTTTCCGTTGTAAATGGCATTTATTTTATGTATTTTCTAGTCACGTGCACCACTTTGAACGCGTTAATTGAATTTAACAGTACAGAAAATGGTTTTCCCTTAATTAATAGGTACACCGATAACGATTTAGAATGAATTTCATTGCAGCCAGAAAAACAGGAAGGAAAAGGTTTTTATAATACACATGCAAGAGTAACAGAGGCTTGAATATTATTCCGTCAAAGAGGAATTATTATCAGCTTGGTTATTTGAGTTTGGTAGGATAAGGTTATGGAATAAAATCGATGTTTCAAGTCAGGTCATTAAGAAAACTTCTTTTTCATGGATATGGTTCAGATTAAAATGATATCTGTTGATAGAAACACGTCACTTCTTCATACATTTGATTGTAGTTCACCTTGTTACAGTTGAGCTGTTTTCCAGTGTTTAGACTGGAAGCGCTGCTCTTAAAACAGCACCTCGAGCACAAATGTGGAGCTGAAACAACAATACAATACATAAGAACGCGATATAATGGACGTAAAATCTTTGTGGCCTCAAGCACATAATTTTGGTAGGTACTTCAGGGATAAGGGCGGAATCATCTGTTTCAAAAGAGCCATTTTCCAGCTAATCATTTAAGCACGTAAACGAGCTTCAGCTTCAGTGTTCCGGCTGTGGTGTGATCTAGGATTCTGAAGTGCTGTGCAGTTGGAGAGTATGTGGATGGAGGTTTCTTCATCCATGCCACAAAATCTACATTCTTATTTCTCCACTATTTTGAGCTTTTTCAGTTGCCCATTCAGGCGACAGTGTCCCGTTAGGTTCCCTGTTGAAACTCTTAGCGCAGTTTTACTTTGACTTGTGCATTCATTCGATCTCAACAGGTTGTAGTCACCCAAAAGAGTCTTTGATTGTATAAGCCCTACTAGATTTTTCCAACGGTCAGATCTTCTCTTTTTCTCTGCTTCACTTATTTCTTCAAATAGTATATTGGTGCTGATTTCGCAAAAGGGTTCAGGCCCCCAGAAAAGGTCTTTCAGTCCCCCTCTTTGCTAGTATCTGCTCCTTCACTTCCTTCTATTCCAGAGTGTCCTGGAATCCATGGTAAGGTGACTATATTGTTCTCGCCTAGTTCATTGAGTTTGCCTAGGCATTCCCACACCATTTTGGAATTGATTACATAAGAGCTCAGTGCTTTAATGGCTGCTTGACTATCCGACATTATGATATTCCTTTGTCTTCTGTATCCTTTATCAATATTGAACTGGGTGTACTTTCTTATGGCGTGGATTTCCGCTTTAAAGATACCTGGGGTTTTCCCAAGCTTTCCAAGTTTTGGTTTCTGGCCCGATCACTCCTATCCCAGTTCCTCCTATTGCTTTTGAACCGTCTGTGTACCATTGAATGGCATTCTTTCCAAGTCTGGTAATGGTATTTGGATCCATTCTGGATTTCTTCTTGTTGCTTCATTTCGTAACGCGCGTGAGTAGTGGTTCATATATTCTTACTTTTGTGCATTTTCTCCCTCGTACTTGGTAAGGGGAAGATAGAATTCCGTGTTGGCTACCAAATTATTTATACAAGATAATAATGTGAGTTCATTAAGTTCACAGCAAACTTATTTAGAGCTACAATGTATACGAAATTATTGGGTCGGAAAGGGTTTTATTTTATAACAAAGTTAAATGAATTCCTGTTGCGGCAAAATTCCCTTTTAATGTACATTTCAAATACAGCGACGCATTTTCAATATGGATTGGATTTAATATGCTTACGGGTATTAACTGACTTTTGGTTTGGGCCTTGTTTGTTTCAGGTTTGATAATTCTATAATCTCGAACATTTATACATTCCACAAAGTTGAACGAAAATTAGACAATCCAACATAGCCACAAAAAGCTGGTTAATTTTTTAATTACTATCATTATTTATTTTGATTGATTCTCAAATCAGAGAATTATTCTTACGGAGGTTTCAAACAAAAAAAAAACCATTTTCATGTTCATTATTTTTTTTACCCAATTTCTGTTAAACAATCAGGGAAATCTATAAAGTCCTTTTTTTATTGTTATTTGGAAATCACTTTCTTCCTTTGTTCTTTCTAGATGGTTAATGGTCACTAATAAAATATTTTTATGTCTTTTCATTAGAAAAAGATAAAGTTCCAAATTGATTTGTGCCAAGAATCGTAAATCATTTTATTCTCGACATGTCTATTATTTTTCGTTGTATCTTAGTTTTTATTTGATTAGGATTTTCAGTTGAACGTAGGTATTGTTGAGATAATAAATGATCTTTTATTGAATTTGTTCAGTTGTTTTTTATTATTTTCTAAATGCCAAATGTTTTTACATGAGCTAGTAAAGAAAATGTCTAAAGCTTTTTTTTCATATAAGATATAGTTGGGACGGAGATTTTGGAATATAATAGGATATATGAAACGGATTCATCAATTTTACTTTGAAAACAATTTATGAGGATGAAGGTGGAGTAGTTGATTTGAAAAACCAGTTGAATTCTCCAAACAAAAAATATGGGAAGTACGAAATAAAATAAATGATAAGCTCAACGTTCATTCAATCATCCCCTTCCATTATGTTTCGCTTCGATGTTTGGTGAAGAGGTTCTCGTTCCCCTGTGAGTTTGCAGAAGAAGTTTCTCCAAATAATCAAATCTCATAAAAGTTTTGAAGTATATATACCTACTTATTGTAGTAGTCCAAGATCCCAGAGCGATAAGACATAACTTATTTTCAAATAGATGAAATGTTAGGTTCTTAGTAGCATTTCGTATGCTTTGAATACCTGTGTGTTTGTGGAGGGCACCTGGGCAGGAATCAGGTGAGAAAGATAACTAAAAATAAGAGTTACTTTACTTAAATTCAAATGACTAATTTTTATATATGTTTTGTAGAATAATATTCTAGAGTAGTATCATAAGTGTCAGACACTTTCCATATGGGCCAAAACTTTTATCAGACGCCTTAAAGCTGCAAAAAAAAATAAACTTTATTTATTTTCACATGTGTAACTTTCAAATATGTTATCAAGGCAACTATTACTAAGTGATATGTGCTCCAACAGATTCGAGCTATACTGAATACTATACGTTTAGGGAGTTTGTGGAGCTTTAAAGCGTCTGACAAAAGTTTTGGTCCTTGGAAAGTGCCTGTCACTTATGATACTACTCTAGAATATTATTTTACAAAAAATATATAAAAATCAGAAATTTAAATTTAAGTAAAGTAACTCTTATTTTAGTTATCTTTCTCACCCGATACCTGCCCAGGTGCCCTTAGGATAGCTCCATAAACACACAGGTATTTAAAGCACACGAAGTGCTACTGAGAACCCAACATTTCATTTATTTGAAAATAAGTTATGTCTTATCGCTCTGGGATCTTACTCTATAGTACTTATGTTTCAAAAGAGCGTCGTATTCGATGTACCTGACGTTATCTGGGTCAGTACTCGATCTTCCCAAGCTTATTTGATTTAGCTTGCGATCTACTTCAAGGAATTATTATTTTCACAATGGCTATTACGTTTGATGTAAGAATCCTTTTGATGATTTGACCATCCTTTCATGCAAATTTAACTTGCTCCCAGGTCAAATGTCGAAGAATATAGGTAATTATCAAAATCAACCCGAAAACTTCATCTGTACCACTCCCACGACAATATTCTGCTGAATCTACTTCCACAACATATTTTACTTCAATGTCATCATCACATCAAGTCAATAAAATTTAATTTTTTTAACTATGTCTACTTGTTAGTATATTGTATAATTATGTTTGTATGGGTTGATAGTGACCGAGATCTAAAATTTCTATTGTGTCTAATTAGTTCCGGAGGAATCCTCAGAGACTAGTAGTTCTTTTAATCTTATTTCCCGGAGGAATTTCAGGATATATCTCCTAGGTGTTGTGCTCAAGAATTCTGAATTGCTGTGCAATTCGCAAATATGTGGATCGAGGCTTCTTCTTCTTCTATATCACAAAATCTACATTCTCTTTCCTACACTATTTTGAGCTTTTTCAGGTACCCATTCAGGCGACATAGTCCCGTTAGCATATCTGTTAAAACTCTTAGTTCAGTTTCACTTTGACTACTACACTTACTCTTAGACATATTCTACAAATTAAGTAAACTTCTTTCTATTATACATAAATCACATAAAATAATGGACAGGTTAGATGGACAAAAAATAACTTCTAGTATCTATAGTTAACGTTTGACAGAAGAGCTCCACCTTACAATTCACTTTAAGATATTCTCTTCAGAACATAAGAAAACGAATCAAGTTTCTACGTAAACCGATTTTAATTTCGAAATTATTCCATTAACATTTCTCTTTATAAACGAAACCTGACACGAACAGTGCAGATATTCCTTCAAACTATTCTCCATGCTCCCGTTGTAATAATGTTGCATCTGGCTATACATATACAGACTGCGAAATTTCTGTTATTTGTCCAAATATTTTCTTGAACTATATTATTTCATTCTTATATTCCAAAAGTCAATAATATTACCAATATCGATTTTAACCCAGCACTAAATACGGTGTTATCCTGTGAAAGTACCAAATATTCTAAACTGGCAACGCTGCTTTCATATCAGATTGGTAGCTGGAACGAAACACACGCCCAACGATGACTGCAAACAAGTATTCTCCTCTCTTTCAAGTAGTTTTTCTAATATTTTCCTTGTCGTAAGTACTTGTATAAATCGTATGTCTCGAATAGACTTTTTCATTTTAATAATAATTCCATACTATTTATCGCTAGAAAAAGATATTAAAATAACACAATGCAGAATTAATTCATTATAATGTCTAGTTTGTGGTATGGAGCAGTATGCTACTTCCGGACAAAAACAATGAAATGTAAATGCGGTAATTTATAGTAAATAAAATTTTAAAACGTTAAAAACAAAATAAATAGATAGGATAAATGTAAGCTCTGTTACTTAGCAAATTAAATAATAACAAAAAATCATTGAATATATTTTTCTTAATTAACAATTCTACTTTTTCCATATTCGGTTATTTAACGTCGGTCTATTTCTGCGACTGAGGCTAATCACCGACGCCGGGAACACTCTACTTTTACCGAACCCACTAGTTTTCCAACCAGTGGTAATGTTCTTCATCAAGCCCAACATTCATGGACTCGGGACCTCGGCTTAATGTCTTCTCCGAAAGACGGCATACCTACACCTCGTGCTCATTGCACTAATGCCTGCGAGCTGTGATATGCTACTCCGCTGCAGGCTGTACGGATTCTACGAAGGTCGTCTCCAATGGTAACCCATCTAAGTACTAACCGCGCTCGACACTCCTTCACTGTAATTATTGCATCAGAGGCGCTTCACTACAGTGCTGGATCTACTTATCTGTCAAAAATAGCAAGTAACAAAATCTTCAAACGGCTCCAACTAGAAGGACGGTAGTTTGGAGTTATTTTCATGTGTTTAACGAATAAGTTCAAATGAATAAAAGGTGAGATGATGAGCTTGAAGATGTGGAGGAAGGAAACAATTTACATGGATAATATAAATAAAGACAAATGATTACTTCGCACCTGCATCTTAATTTCCGCAATGATCGGAACCACGATACATTGCGGAAATTAACCAAACACAGCCGCAGCTGTCCCTACCGCGACCGTCAAATTATTCGCTTTTTCATTCAATCAAACCTTGGAGATGACTAAATATCCTAATATCAGGGTAGAATCAAAATTTTTGCAATATCCAATTAAAGATGGAAATTTCAACATTGAAATATTTAGATACTAATTTATACCTTGTATAAAGTTATTCAATTAAACATTTCACATCTCAAGCTTTTTACAACAAAACCTGAAGTTTTTTTTCCAAATTATTTGAATATTTCACAAATATATACAGGGTGGGGCAATCTTCTGAAATCGGAGGATTACATCGTTGTGGTGAGAGATAGAACTTTATAATTTTGTGTGAGCTAATACAGTTACTGAGGGCACATTTTGAAAATACTTTCACAGCACAAACTTACATTTTTTTAAATGGAACGTACTATATTTTGTTCAAGAATCGAGAAGATCTCACCGAGAGCGTTACAAAAATATAGCACTCTAATATATTATAAGGGTGCTTTACAAAGATATGGCCAATTATTAGCCAAAAAGACCTCTTCTTCAATACTCTGCAAAACAGTAAATTAAAATCA
>CAJUYG010007824.1:0-10456 GCA_910591675.1 Galerucella calmariensis | reverse complement strand
TTTTAATGATTTATTACTATCAACCAATTTCAAATCGAGTATAGTCGACCAATATCACGCTTTAACAGATTAAAAACACGATTATTACAATGGTTCATTTGGACACCTACTACATATCGTACAATTCCCACCAATCTGTAGTCTCAACTGTGGACGGTCCTCAATTAGCGTCAGACATTCAGTAAACAGAAGTCCGAATATCCGAGTACTGCTAAAGCCTCAAGCCTTATAAAATATGAATTTGTAGAGAAATTCTGTATTTAGAACGGAATCAAAATTTGATAGAATTAATGGCGAAAATTGTCCAACATTGTGCAAACATGACAATAGACTCTGTTTTTGTTTTGCAAATTGTTTATCTATATCGTCAGATGTATTACATAATTTTTGCTTAAAAACTAAACTAAAGTTCCTACCGTGTGTCCCGCGACACGTTCTACCTTTTTTAGTCTTAGCATTTTAATTTGTGCTCAATTTATTTCAATTTAAAGAATCATATTTTGTTTCATTTACGAATTTATTTCTATTTTGGAATCCGCTATGGCCAAAAGAAATCAAAATATATTATCTTAACTTGAAACATCAATTCAGATAATTTCACCATTAATTTTTCAATTTGAACAACATAAAACGAAAGCATATTCTTTCAAGCGACAGTTACTACTAGCGTCAAAAGAAAATACATTAAATCCCTATGTTCCGTTTTTCATTGCATGTATCTGTATGCTAATTGATTGTCTAGTTGTCGAATTTTTTTCGTTATGTCAGATAGGGACCATAAATTATTTCATTACTAGTTAATTTTGAGAACGGTAGCTGGAACGCTACCGAAACGTCGAAATAAAAAACATTATTGTGGTTTGATTCCAAAAAATTGAGAGAAAAAAGAATAAGTAACGCCACAAGGAACTTACGGAAGCTAATTGTTGATATTTCGTATGTGTTATCGAATATAAAATTAACGAATTGAACATTTTTTTAGCAAATTCAAGTAACTCCGTTGGTCTTCTAATACCATACTTCCAGGCTCCACTGCCAAACCATCAGACAATATTGCATCAGTCAACTTTTCCTGTTCAATTCAACGATCCGATTATATATGAGTAACCATTTTTTACATGAAACTTTTCTCGAATTTTTTTAAAATTGCTGTATTACAATAAATCCAAATTTGGTTCTGGTCGACTTCGCGACCCTCGGAATTTTATGTTGATTTTAGATTTGTTTGAAAGCTTACCTTAAATAAAGCAGATTAGAACAAAAATTTCGCTGGATCATCTAGTAATAACTTCAAAAATCACGATTTTATTTAAAAAAAATTGTACTTTTTCAACACTAATTCCTGCTATTTCACGATAAATATTTTCACTTTAAACAGTAAAGGTTATTATCTTGAACTAAATGTCAATCTGTTTCACACAAAAAACCGAAAGAAAATACTTAAATTTTGCCAATTTTTAGAAATATTCGTAAGCATTAATATTTTCGTTTGGCACTTAAGCTTATAAAATTACACTCTAAAATATTATGTCAGATTTTATGTCTAGATATCCTAGGTTCACAAATTAGGATCAGGTGACACTTCCTTACGGCGTTGTCAAATGGTCTTAATTTTCTTTCAGCTGAATAAATTGTAATAGATTACATGAATATGTATATATATATATATACATTTTCAAGGAGTTATTTAAGTGAGAATGTCGGTATAATTGTAAAATATATAAAAAAATTGACACAAAAGTGCATTTTTTTTTTAGTTTAATTTATAATGCACTTTTGTGTCAATTTTTTCATATGTTACAATTATACCGACATTCTCACTTAAATAACTCCTTGAAAATGAATATGTTATATTCAAAAGCTCGGAATATATTTTAAAAAGAGTATATATATATATGTATAGAGGTAAGGATTGTGGGGATGTGGCAATAAAATATCTCAGTGTACTCTTTCTAATATATTTTCCGAGCTTTCGAATAATTTTTATTCATTTTCAAGGAAAATAATTATGCGAGATTATGAAGAATTTTGTGTTTGTAAAAATTCGAAAGCTCGGAAAATATATTAGAAAGAGTACACTGAGATATTTTATTGCCACATCCCCACAATCCTTACCTCTATTCATAAGTTGGCAAATAATTCCTTCACAAGTATATATGTATATATATATATATAGTGACTATGTACCCCAAGAGGGGTTTAGTCCCCGGAGCGGCTTCTTAGATCCAGATTTTTTGGGGGGGATCGAGCCCCATTTCCAAGTTTTCAAATCAGTTTAATTATGTTCTTCCACTGTTTCCTGTCGGTTGTTTTCGCCTTCCAGTTTCGGATACCTAGACAGTTTATGTCATCTTCAACCTCCTGTAGCCACGTTGATTTTGTCCTCCCTCTTTTTCTTTTGCCACTTGGCTTTCACTCAGTCATCGCATAAATTGTGCTGTTTGGGCCTGCTCTCCACACATGTCCCAACTATTTTAACCTTTGCTCTTTTATTACACTTATGATGTCCCTCTGGATGTCTTTTTTCAGTTCTTCATTTGTTCTTTTCCTATATTCATTTTGAGATATTTTCTTGGGTCCCAATATATTAGTATTTTTCGTTCAAAAATTTTCAGGTCTTCTTGTTGTTTCTTTGTCATTATCATAACTTCATCTCCATACGTTATTGTTGGTCTAATTATTGTTTTATAAATTTTCATTTTAGTATTTTTGCCTAGAAATTCACTTCTTAATAAATTTTTATTTTTCGGGAAGACTCTGTTTGCTGCCATTATTTTCTCCTTAATTTCCATTTCTCCATCCCTATTGTTGGTTATTGTAAGTCCTAAATATTTTATTTTATCAACTTCTTCAAATTTGAAGTCACCGATGCTATTATTATTGTTCATTAGGTGTTTGTTCACAGTCATTATTTTTGTTTTTGTTTCATTTATTTTAAGGCCCATTTTTTTACCTTCTTCCACAATTTCTTGAAACATTTTTTTCATAATTTCTCTGTTTTTTGCTACCAAGACTAAATCATCCGCTTAAGCTATCAATTGTCCAACCCCTTTGTCTACGTTTCTGACTACATATTCCAGCACCAGATTAAATAGAGTTGTTGACAAGGAATGAATATATCACTATATAAAATTATTTGCATTTATAATCATGAAAATTTATATAATAGTTAGGTTAACAATTTTTTCTTATTCTCTTGCTCCGTATTTAATGATATTTTAGTTACATTTTGATCTGTCAGTTGGTCGGGAAGCAGTATGTGTTGAATTATGATAAATTGTTTTTGCTCTAGTAGGAATCCCATGAAGTCAGTCAATTTATTCCCTTCCCCTTCTCGAAAAAGTGTCTAATATTTTGTATTTCACATGAAGGTCGACCCGGCGCGCTCGCTTCGATGGCGATATCAATCAATCCAGATCTTTGAAATATGAAATTCATTGATAAGCATACTGACTTCCCTTTCCCTTTTTGGAAAACATCATGTGGAATAAAATCATTTTATATTCATGTCTATCTATATACATACATGTTTATTCCCTTTCCCTTCTCGAAAAAGTGTCTAATAATTTGTATTCCACATGAATGAGGTCGATTCTTTTATGAAAACTATATTTTCCCATTTATTCAAGTAAACATTTGTCGAATGTGGAATAATAGCAATATAAATATTAAATATTGCTAAATTTGAATAGAACAATCCAGTGGAACTGTGTTCTTGCGATTAATTGAAAAACCCTTCTTTTTTATTATCGGTTCGTGATATGAGGAGTATGTACATATACCTATTTATCGGGACATTTGACGTTAATTTTCAACTAAAAGTCACAAAAATATACATAATTCTTTATTTTTACTCTAACGTCATAAAATACACACGTACCAAGTTAGTACCTGTGGAACATACAATATTATGTCCAAAAAAGTACATTTTCAATACATACATTTTAGATCATAAAGATAGTAAGTACATCGGTGTTATATGTGAAAAGGTACATCTAAAATCTTGGTGCTATTTCCAAGCAGTAACGAGCTGCGGAAAAGAAAGCTGGCAACATTGCCCATTCTCCGCTCTTTCATCAATTTGTGACCATCCGATATCAAGACAGAATTGTAAAAAATTGTCATTTATTAAAAAAAATGGCGGATTTTTGGTACTTTCAATTGCGATTTTCTCTTTCAAAAGTGAATAATCCAAGAACTTTTTTTTATTAAAACGTTCTATAGCAATATGGCTTTCTATTAAAAAAAATCGTTGAAAAATTCCGAGGGTCGCGAACCTTACCGGATCCCCAAATTTTATCGCTGAAATAATGTATTGTCAAGTTTATTTTGACAAATTGGACATGTATATTCCGAATAAATGAGGCTCTGTGCAATAGTGGTGTAACCTCAAAAAGTTTCTCAAATAATGAGAGGATTTACGAAAGTGGTTCATTCATATTTTTCCTTTTTATTTGTAAAAACAGTGTTCAGTTAAATAGTCACAAAAATTTTATGATATGCCGTTTTTTAAGGAACGGAATGACAATGGTTGTGTTCTTTTAACATCATTCTGTTCGTCTGTGTTGAGATAATTTTCAACCTGAGCGGGTGACCAAAGTGAGCAGAAAATCTTGAAAAGAATGCGCAAAAATAATAAATGGAGGAAATAGGAAAGTGTATAATAAAATTTTTGGTTACCGTATTGATTATTATTTAGTTTATAATAAAAACATGCAAATAGAAGATAATTTGGAGGATATCGTTATGTTCACTTTATCCGTTTCTGTTCTTTTATCGTGATTGTAATGAAATTATTAGTGTGGGCATACCCCATTTTAGAAGGCACAAAATAAATTCAAATTTTTATTGTTTATTCACAACCATATATGTAATGCTGTCATTACTAACGTCATTGAAGGTTAGAAAGTATCATATTACACACCTCTACTTCCCGCCCTTATCGATCACTTCCCGCCCCCTCTGCCCACCCTCTAAAATAATGTGATCGTTAATCTACTTTAGATGAATATTTTTTATATTTAAAAATATAACACATTGAAAGATATTGTAATACCTATTTCTGTAGGGGTACAATCCATCAATTCTTCATCGGAGGTCATTTTTCTTGATTTATTATTCGCGAATTTAATATCCATCCGACTTTATCTGATATTTATTTATATTTGTGACAGTAGTTGTCAAATGTAATATTTTAGGTGTGTTCAGAACGAAACAAAGATTTATTTTAATTTTGGTTGTAAATGAAATAGTATACAAACCTCAGTAGGAAGTTTCATTCCTGTCTCGAGATAATGAAACTCTTCCCACCTCGGTGTGTAATATACTATTTCGTTATAGTTTAAGGTTAAGATCAACTGAACGGAGCGAGTAATCGAAACTGAGCCCTCTTTAGAGGTAGAGTAGTTAGGGAGCAAGGGTGGAAGCGATATTTCAGCTCTACTCAAAGTGAGCGCTTGAAAAGAATAAGCGAAAGCATTTAAGTGAGCAGAGCAACTGATTCGATCGAACAAATTCCGTAAAAAGAACACAATAAATGTTATTGGAAATCGTTTCTTTGGTGCATGGTACTTTGTGTGAGTAATATTGTTATTTTAACACATATACAAATCAAACAACAATCAAAAATGAAAATTTTGTCATTATTTTTGTAATAAATAACCAAGTACACAAATACCAATACAAATTGATATCACAGACATTGATTAAATCATAAATACAGCGAGGCACCAACAAATTCATCATTTCAGCTATTGTACCTTCATATTTATAGAAAATCATGAAACAAGCTAATCTAAGATTGTGATATCTTTTGAAAGGTCTTTGCGTTGTTTAAAAAATTTCACGGATTTTAAATGACCCCGCAATAATCTTATGCAAAATGGGTCCCAGTCGAACCGGCTGAAAAATTAGTATGATGTCTACGACGTCCCAATCAAAAGTCTTCGTCTGCCAAAAAAGATCTAATGGAAAGTTTTTGAGATACAGGGTGTCGAAAATACAGAGAACGGGTTACCACTGAATGAGTTAAAGAACAATGTGGCTATTATAATATTTCCAATAGTTGAAGATAATCGTTATACATATTTATATATCAATTTGGAATAAAAAGTTTTTCCGCAAATCGCTAGGAAATTTTGACATTCCTGTCAAAATTTCTTGAAGAAAAAGTCAGGACTTCCTAACTGTAAGGAAATATCATTTCCTTACTGTAAGGAAATGATATTTCCGTACAGTTGTTAGTGTTCTACATAAATGATTGAAAACACATTGCTTATAAGGAATTAATTTATATTTTGAAAACATCAAGTCATTGCTGAATACATTTTTAAGATCAATTTGTTATATTTACAGTAATTTGACAGTTAGTACAATTATTGAACATTGGAGGAACACTCTTAGAACTATGAGAAACATTTTGGACAACATGCAGGGTGGTAGGGTCATTTTGTTGAATATTTTGTACTGTGAAAATTTTATTTGCCACCTCAACCTTATTGTTAAGCGATTCTTCGATATATCCTTCAGCAACGTTTGATAACTTCCATCCGCCATGCCTCTTTAAACTAGTTATGTCGGCACCAGAGTCAACCAATATTGTTGCAGAAGACCGACGAAAGCAGTGACCAGTATATTCTGTCGGATTTACCAAGTTCAAATAAGTAGCAACTATTTTGGGCATTTTTCTAAATTGATGAATTCCTACCACTTGTCTACAACCCTTTCCGCTTTGATATTTAAAGAAAAATCGGTCACTGTTCATATTTTCTGGTCTTAACGAAACATACTTTCGATAAACATTCAAGTAGATCTGATTAATTACAAATGATCTTGGTTTGTTGGTTTTCGAATCAGGTATGCTGATTAAAAGCTTAGATTCTAAGTCTTCTATATCGTGTACCTACAGTCATTCGGACTAACTCATCCATTCTACAGGCCCCAGAAATACCAAATATTACAGCCACCTAAAAAATAAATAAAGCTATAATCTAAATAGAAATTAAAACCTTGTAAATTACCTTAATCATTAAATTTTCTTTATCTGGAGCTTCCTGGATAAATTTTTCAATTTCTTCCTTCGTTAAAATCTTAGATTTCTTTGCCCTATAACCTTGAGATTGCCGTTTCAATAAAGAACGAAGTTTTGAGTATGTAGATATATCTACATTGTGTTTAAGTGCAAGGGTTGACTTCAGCATTGAATAATTGGCCCATAATGTTGAAGATTTCATCTTTAAACAAAGGTCTAGGAAGTATGCCATTACAACATTTTCTGAGAAAGAACTCGTATTTTTACTCATGCGATAATCCATAAAACGTCTGTATGCATTTTCGTACTTTTCTCTTGATTTCTTTGGCAATAATTCTAATGAAGCAGTATTCACTGCCTCAACCAGCTCTGGAGGAGTCCCAGGAATGGAAATTTCATCATCACTTATCATTTTACTTTCGAGAACACCAGCAATTAAATTTATAAGCGTCAAGTTTGACAATTCAACCTCAATACGTTTCCATAGTAACCCAAGTAATTTTATTAGGAATTTCAAAGCACTATTTATTTGGGAATAAAATTATCGCGTTTTTTTTAAATCAATCAATATCTGTCGAATTTTAAACGATTTGCGGAAAAATAGTATGCCATATGCCACATTCCTGGACTCTGTGTTGCTAAGTCTCGGCTTGCGCCTCGACTTAGCAATCTTCACAGTCGTCCAGGAATGTTAAGCTTTTCCTACCCGGTAAACAATGTACTATTAACTAAATTTATATTCCATTCCTTTATTCGAAAATATATCAAGATTTTTGAATGATCAGTTCTGAAATAAATACTAAGTGGAACACGTTTGTCAATCTTGGTAAGTAATTGTAGTCATCCATTTTTATATTTAATATCAAGTCAGGACGCACGGTGTTCTAAATAATATTAAAACAAGACAGTTGAAAGTTTAGTCAGTTGGAAAGAATTCTACCATTTTAGAGGTATTTAATTTTGACGAATGTTCTGAATCTATTTATTACAAAAGGATCGTTAAAGTCAATCTATACAATTTGTCTACTCAAGTTGGTCTCATATGGGAGGCTTTGTTATTATTGGTTTCAGTTATTCTTCATAAAAAGTTGTGCGTAATCTAAAATCTAAAATGCAATCATTAGATTTTAATTTTCTTGAATCGTATACGAGCTTTGTCAAAAAATATTAATGTTACTCAAGAGTAAAGTAACTTTATTATTATTTACAATACAGAAAAATGTTATTATTTTATTATATTCAAATATGCAATTACAGCTACCTATTTAGCATGAAAATTAAGATATGGTGATTATTCACTATTCATTTCGTATTAATTATTCTGGCTTGGTACAATTCAACGTAATCTGGAATGCACTGACATGAGGTATTTGACAGTAAATCTTCCCTATTAATTATTCTGAATTGATACAATTTAACGTAATCTAGGATGGAACCTAATCCTACATAAAGACTTAAACGTCAGTATTGTCAAATATGTCATAAAAGAACGAAGTACAAAACATCATGAGCACATTACTCCATCTACTTAACAGATCCGCAAGACGGTAGAAGAATAGAAATAAATTGGCCAGCAGACGTCTGGAGAAGATCTCATTGCGCCATAGTAGAGTTTACATGTTTTGAAACCAAGCCATTGGCTTAAAGAACTGTGTATGTTTTGATTGCTAATGCATGATGGATTAATAGATTGTCCAAAGTTTTCACAGCAGAGAGTGACATTTAACATCCCACCTAATATGAACCATTTGCTTGTAGAAGAAAACAATATGGAAAACTTGTAGCTTTTCAATTTCTTCACAAAATTTAAAAGTGATTGAAATTGTTAGTCATTCGGTACAATAATAATAAACAAAAATGTCCATTGTTTTCTTGAGAAAAAAATTAAATTCAACTATGCAGTTGAAAAACAAAAACAAAAGGCGTAGTTCATTTTCCATTGTGAATTGCTCTTTCACTTGAACTTCATATGGCCGACCTGTCACGTTAACGTGTCTTTCTAATATTTGTACATCTTTTTTTTTAATAAAAATGTACAATCAATGAATGTATCTACACTGTATAAAAGAAAATGTTAACAAAATCTGAGAAACATATTAGCTTGCATTAAGTGTTATAAGTTCCTATATTTTTATTTCTTTTTTATACAATTACTGAGTCTAGATTGAAAATGCGATGATTCTCACTTATGTCGTAGTTTTCCTGGAAAACAATACATGTCATGATATTTGTTTGTGTCCAAATATTCTATATACCTACATCCAATTTTTTATACATTATTTCAGTGAATTACTTGGATAGATACCTACCGAATGTTTAATCGTCCCGAATAACATATATTTCCAACTTTTTGCACAAATGTACAGGATTTATTTAGGATTATATTTTTTACATAACTTTTGTTCAGAGACATTTTTATAAATTTTAAATGTAAATTTTTTAATAAATATATATTATAAATTCACACTTGTGTACTGAAATCTTTAGCTATTTGCTTTTAGTACATTTGGTCACCATGCTTCTCCATGGATAATAATCAGCGGACTCCCTTGCAAGATTTATTATTTATTGTGCTTTTTTGGCAGTGATAGCGAGCTGACACACGTAGGCTTTTTATACAGTGTGTATAATAAGTAAAATAGAATGAGGCAAATAGGAAAGATTGGAAGAAATATGTACTCATAAGATGGCCAGACACAGCTGGGTGGCACAGAAATGTCTAGAATTGTGGAAAATCTCCATGACAGAGGCGAGCAGAGCATACTGTTGATGATGCCTTTACTCTAAAAATGTGTTGGGATCTTTTGTCATGAAGTGACTGTAATACGCTTCGATTAACTAAATGGCAGAGCTTTAAGAGACCCAAAATATAGCCACTGATGTTTGACCCACAATTTAATAAAAATTGAATAATTATAATTAACATTTTCGATCGCTAAAAGCTACATACTTTTCCTTCTCTACTGTCTTTTTCTCAGGCGTCGTGTTGAAATTTCATACCCAGGACAACTATTCTAATGACACCTCACATATCACGTTTTAAAATCTGTTAATTCTTTTGCGTGCCAATGCAAAGGACGTACATTCAGTCGAAAATATAACATTCCTTCATGCTTTAATGTTCGCCGTCACTTTTCTAGCATTTAAATGTAAATCTTGCAAAGGAGTGAAGTACAATATCTGACAAATCACAAATTAGGTTCACTATTTGCTGATTTTTTCTAAAATTTGTTTGTAGTATATCAATTAACGTAATAATCTCCAAATTCCATAAATTTTATATTTGCTCAAATATTGAGTATACAGGACTTTTTATAATTTTGACTGTTGGTACTTTTGATTACTTTTATACGGTGAATCAATCCGTGTGTTTTCTTCTGCTTACTACAGCATGCTGTGTGGGTTCGCCATCTTTGTAATTTTTTC
>CAJUYG010007823.1:0-10458 GCA_910591675.1 Galerucella calmariensis | reverse complement strand
GATTTTTTCTAAATACCAGTATTACAAAAGTTATTAAAGGTGGATACTTTTATCTGAAAAGCACTGTATATTTGCTTTTCACATTTTTATAAATATACTCTATAGCCTAGTGGTAGAGATGGTGGATGACTATGGCGCGGACAATCGGGGTTCGATCTTCACTGTTTTTTAGTCGTTGGGAAAGTATAGTCTTTTACTTGTGTAGAATGGCTATTATTTACTTGGATGATTCCAAAACTTACTTCGCTCGTTTTGAAAACTTCATCCGCGTGAATAATAGCCATCATTCTGCACTCGTTGAAGAATATACTATTATTTGGAACATAGTTATAGCTAGTAATATAACGAGATGATTATGCGATTTATAATCATAGAGATACTACAGATAGAGGCAGCAAGCCATAGGTGGTTGTGTAAGTGGGAAATGTCCAGCTCTACTCTGGGGAGAGTGAAAGGTACAGAGATTCAGAGGATTTTCTGTCGTTGTCTATGCGTATGGTATGCGCGCCATTAAAGGAGAAATTAAAATATTCACTGACAGCCAGGCTCTGCTTAAAACTATCACCAATCCAACAACTAGGTCTAAATTGGTGAAAACTGTGAAAAATCCCTCAACATGCTGGCAAGAGACAACAGAGAGGATTACAGGAAATAAAATGGCAGACCAGCTAGCTAAAGAAGGTTCTAAAGGAGCCTTCACAGGTTCGGAACCGTTTTGTGAAATCACAAAGGATTACATAAGAGGGAAAGTCGGGAACTGGCTAGTTAAGAAACACCAACTCAAATGGAGGCTGACACAAGGACACCTCCATACTAGGAGCTTACTGAATAAGTTAGACAAGTAACTCTCGTTCAGGCTGTTGTAACTGGGTAAGAGAAATTTGAAGACAGTTACTGGCCTGGTGACTGGACACTGTACCCTGAGGAAGCATCTGCACAGGATGGGCAAAGATAGTGAACCTATGTGCAGAAAATGTGAACTCTACTATGAAACACCTACTCACATACTCTGCTTCTATAAGAACTTACAAGGACTCAAACTGAAGCACTTTGGAGTGGAAATAACACAACTATCACAACTACTGAAGATCCCTCCAGATAAACGGGTGGCCTATATACAAGACACGGGGCTTCTGGAATGGAAGTAGGTAGATAACATGGGTGATGGTACAAAGATTCAGTTCAAGTTGTTGAGTTGAGATGTTGAGCCCAACCCAAACGTATGAATGATTGAGTCGAGAAAGTCAGCAAGAACCTCTGACTTTCAATCTCTCTCTCACAGGCTGACGTGTGCCGAGCTGCTTTCTTGCCTCTACCTTCAGTATCGTTATGTTTATAATAGTCAAGGACATTGCTAGCAAATAAGAAATAGTTAACTAAAAAAAACAAGAAAACCCAGGCCCAAACCCGTTTGATCGAAGTGTAACTATGTATAAAAATATCAGAAAATAAGAAATAGAAAACGAAAAAAAGACAAGAAAACCCAGGCCCAAACCCGGTTGATCAAATCTACCTAAGCTTAATCCTTAAAGGACATAATCCTTCTGGCAGCGTCCAATTTAAGGGTGTCTCTTCTGGACTTCAGGTAGTTAGCGCCGCCCGATTAAAATACGTTTTCATTTAAATTCAATTTTTCTAAACAAACTGTTCAAACAATCGGAGAAAGAATTACATGTTCCACACGGCAGAAAATCAGATTCACTGCCTTGGCTAGTGAATCTGCTGCTTCTCTGTCTGGTTGTTTTCTTGTAGAAAAATGTTACATGTATAGATAAAATCGTTGTTTATATTTTAGCACGCGTTTTGTTCAATTCGATCTATCGGAAGTAACTAGGACATGGACTTATTCATATTTGTTTATGATAATTATAAAATGATAATAAATAGAATAATATGTGTATGTTATCAGTAATAATGGATCATATTCTTTATGAATAATACGCATTTAATACTAGATAAACGAATATACGGTGATATGTGAAGTCGAGACCAACTAAACTAAAGATTGTTTTTTCATAGATTAATTTTCAATTAGAATTTGGAATGTTCATTCCACTTATGTATTATACATTTTTGCTGGTGACCATAGGGGGTTGAAGCTTAAACGTCCACATGGGCAAAAATACGTCCCATTTATATGATTTTTGACCTGTTTTCAATTTTTTCAACAGAAGTAACGCCTCCAGAATTATGTGGATGGATTTTATTGAAATGCTCTGTATAGCAAACAGCCAGCTGTAAAACTGGCGAAGGGGATAAGATGCTTAACTGTTGGTTATAGAAAAGAACTTGTAAGTCATTTGGCTGCAGTTTTTGTGTAGAATATGTCAAACAGATTTCAGAGGAAACACCAATTTTTAAAGTAACATTGCAAGATCTTCTTACTAAGTATCCATTACTGGTTTTTTTTTATAGGCTGTTGGTTAAATACTAGAACTATCTGCAAACAATCCCAACAAACTATACATAACATTGTCTAACTTTGAGTTTCACCGCGCCCCATATTATTTTCGTTGTTGTCTCAGTGTGGTCGATAAAATTCACATAACATCGAAGTGGTGAATAACATTGAGTCTACTTTGATTGATTCTTTGACAAGAAATACATTTTTGTCAACAATTTTATCCGCTTTTGAGCTCTTGAGGCTGTGGGAAAATATCCATCATGTACATCTGCAGCACTTAACAAATTTAGAAGGCCGTGGCAGTTGAATAAATTTAGACTGATATAAGAAAATTTTCATAAATATCCCTTACATCGAATGGAAGTGCCTGAGGCGTTCTGATATTGAAAAAAAGGTAGAACGTGTCGCGGGACACACGGTAGGAACTTTAGTTCCTTTCAAGCAAAATTTATGTAATACATCTGACGTTATAGATGAACAATTTGCATATTCCTTGGTGGTCGAGTGGTAAACAAACCAGACTCTCACGCGGTAGACCCGGGTTCGATTCCCCGTGAAGAAGTTTTTTTTTAATTGTTAATTTTATTTTTAAATAATTATTCTGCTTGATATTAATAACGACAACAGGTAGACGTTTTAAATATTCAGCAGAATATTCATTATTACAGATAATGGTACGGTACCCTTCATGAGGGAGTCCGACTGGCAACAACTACTTATAACAGCATCGTATATTTAAAAAGGAAAAACCGTAGCATTATACAAATTGGATATTCAAGAACTGTACGTTTACCACAAAAAAATTAGTGGAAACATAAAATTGAATTGTTAAATTTTCAATTTGAAGTTATATTACAGTCTATAGAAATTTTTATTATCTAGATTTTTTCTTGAGTGGGTCGTAGAAAAAATATGCTGTTCGACTCGTGTGGATTGTCCATATCGCACTTGAACCATTAAGCACTCCGCCTATGGCGTCGTGCTCAAACTTCGTCCCCGTGCGATATGGCCATCATATCCACACCAGTTGCACAAACTACTATTTCTATCAAAATATGCCCTTTTACGTTTAAAAACAACCTGCCAAATGTCAAATCAATTCATCCATCTATATCAAAGTTATCGAATTAAAACATTCAGGTTTTCAAAACTTCAACACCTTGTATTTCGAAAAGTAAATGTGCTGGACCCCTCAATGCTCATATCATTTTGTCCAATTTTACGAGAGGAATCTACATGCAAACGTTTTAATTACCCTTAACGTTCGAGATGCTTATACCATTTTTTGCGCGATCGTATTGAAATAAATTCCGAATAGAATAATTTAAATTTCTTCGAAATGAACGAAATGTCAAAAGTGACATTCGGTTACTTTCTCCAAATTTCTCTCACCCAGTTTCAACAGCCTGGTCGAGAGTTACTTGTCTAACTTATTCAGTAAACTCTTAGTATGGAGGTGTCCTTGTGTCAGCCTACATTTGAGTTGGTGTTCCTTAACTAGCCAGTTCCCGACTTCTTCTCTTATGTAATCCTTCGTGATTCCACAAAATGGTTTCAGACCTGTGAAGGCTCTTTTTGAACCTTCTTCAGCTAGCTGGTATGTCAGCAATCCCCTCATGTGCTGGCACCCATATTAGAGATACTTTGTTGTCTCTTGCTAACATTTCAAGGGATTCTTCACAGTTTTTTGCCAGTTTAGACCTAGTTATTGGATTGCTGATAGCTTCAAGCAGAGCCTGATTGACAGTGAGTATTTTAAGTTCTTGTCCAATATATTCTCTCCTGTTTTTATCAATGCAGGCTATAGCGGCAATCTATCGTTTCTGCTTGAAACACAGTTCTGTATCGACCAAGGGACAGCTTCTTCCTAGGTCCACTTATTCTAGGTCCTACTTATTATTCTGGTAGCAGCGACAGATAAACGATATTTGCTAATTCTTCTATCAATAATTTCAATTTCTTCCAATTTTCGATAATACATTTTCAGTTAGACGCCATGACGCTAAAGAAACCGGTCAAAGCTGTACAAAACTTCATGCAAAAAGTATCTTGAAATAATACACACACACACACAACCTTGATGAGCCCGTCCCACCCAGGATGTTCTTCTCTAAGCGAGGTACATCTCCGGGGAGGACTTCCACCACTTCCCCCTATCTTATCCGATGGGTCTCATCATCATAGTTCGCGTTTAGGCGTACAGCTCGTCCCTAGCTAAAAGGGCTAGCAGCTGGGGGCGAGCCGTCTTCTCTTTGGCCGTGTTACCTCGGTGGTTTTTTCTTCGGCGGTCTTCCGTTGTGTCTGTGTCTTCCGTTGTGTGTGTTTGGGCTGCCTCTACAAAGTGCGTCCTCAGCCGGCAATTTCGGCTGAAAACACCCTTATAGAGTGTGTCTTCTTTTCTTCCGATCTCTTACAAGCGACTTTAAGCCATTAGCTGAGCTAATAGCTTTGTCACCTGTTCGAGGATCTGTTGTTTTGTTGTTGTCGTCGTTGTTGTTGTTTTCCTGTTAGCTGCGGCTTGGGCGTAGCTGACTCCTGTCTTCTTCACTGCTGTTGCTGTTGTCCTTGTCTTCTGGTTGTTTGGGGCTTTTGGGCATCCTTTGTAGTTTGCCGGGTGTTGTCCCTGGCAGTTTGCGCAGGTGGCCGGCTTGGTCTTCGGTCGTGGTCAATCGTTGGATCGATGTGGTCCTCCGCACTTCACGCATTTCGTGTTTACGTTACACGTCGTCTGTCCATGGTGGAAGCCTTGGCAGTTGTAGCACTGCGTCGGCCCTTTTCCTCTTCTTTGTTCTTCCCACCTGATCCTCACGTTCTGGATGTGTTGGATTTTCCAGATTTTTTCTTTTTCTTCAGGCTCCAGCTCCACCAGGTAGATGGGTAGCGGTCTTCTCTCTCCGAATCTGGAATGAAGTTGGGTTAGTCGTTTTATACTTACCCCTTGTCTCTCGATTTCTTCCTTGATTTCCTTGGCGTTAGTCCTCAGATGACGATCCTTGCCATCCTTTCTTCTTGTGGCATAAACGTATACCACTCCACTTCTTTTCTTTCTTCTCTCAGGTACCTTGTGAGGTTCCTGTAGTCCTCTGGTCCGTCGCAGGGTATTTTCACTCCGAGTCTTTCCCGGATTGTTATGAACCTCGTCTTTCGAATTCTTTTTTTACGGAGCTCCAGTGGTGGATGCTCCGCAGAATGACGGGTGGTGGTCGGTGTGTCGTCGTTGTCTTCTTGTTTTCGCGGATGGCCTCGTCCATCATTGCTTCTTCGTTGGCTTTCTTCCGGGCGGCGGCTTCTTTCTTTTGTATTTCCATCTCCTCTTCTACACTCTCTTTGTCTTTTCTTGGGGATTCTGTCCTCTGCGTCTTTCTGCGGACGCTTTCTGATCGGCTTCGGCTTCTCTTCTCCTCTTGCATTTCTTCCATTGCTTTTGCCATGCTCTCCATGGCTTTTCTCAGTCCTGTCATTTCCCCTTCCATGCGCTGGATGGTTTTCCTCATCTCTTCTGCGGCTTCTCTCGCTTTTTCTGCTTCTTTTTCGGCCCTGTCTCTTTCATCTCGGAGTATCTGCCTTATTTCCAGAAAAGCTCATAATGAATTCAGCTGGGAGGAGAACAATCCTATATACCCCACGAGATGTGAGTATATTTACTGGTCTCGAACTTAATTGCCAACCCTCGCTATCGCTCGGGCGCAAACTAGTTCTCGACTAGTAATTGCTACTTACATTCCTTATAGTATAAATAATCACTCAAAACTCTATTCTCACCCCAAAAATACAAAGTTTAACTTTAAATCAATATTGAGCTGTAATTAGACGTTATGCAAACTTTGCCAGCATCCTTCAATAAATAATCTTATCTATAAGGACGTGGAATTAGCCAAATGACAAAATTAAATTGTGGGATTCAACACAAACGCAGAAAAGGATGAAAAATGAACTGTCATGGCAAAGAAAACCTTTTTGTAATGGATGCATTCCACTTCAGAAAATCTTGGATTAAGGGTGGCCCATTTGTAAGCGACTAATTCAAATCCGCGGAAAATATATGTCGGCGAAACGAAACAGCTGCCAAGAGTACAGAATAATCTTCAATATATTATTTCACTTTTAGACGAGAACCTAATGGTTGTCTGCATCGAATAGATGACAAATGGCGAATCCCTTGATGGAATGCTGAAGGAATTATGTTAAACATATTTCACTTGTGTATTGTGGTGTATTTAGTACTTTCAGTGTCTCACGTTTGTCTTTTTTAAGATCGGCACTTCACTCAGTGCTAACTGAAACAGCTTATAATAGATAAGTTGGTGCTGGGAATCATACTGACAACCTGTCCTAAAGAATTCCCACTGCATGATCGTCGCTGTTCTCAAATAATGACCAAAGAAAATATAAGTTAACATCCACATTTGACCCTGTATATATTTAAGCAATGGAAACTGGAATTTTTTAATAACTATTCGATATTCCTCACAGAAATCTAAATATGATGTAGGTGCCAGTAGCGATGAGCAAAGCAAGAACCAAGACCAATACCAAGACGGTCTTATCAACGGTCTTGGTCTTCCTCGGATAGTTTGAGACTTACTTACGTCGTTTTGAGAGATTGTTAGTCTTCAACAGCATATATTGAAGTTAAGATGAATATTCTCATATTGTGACTGGTAATTTTTTTGGCACTAATTTTTTTCCCGTACCGGTTTGATATAACTCACTACTCACTTTCCAATTCCCTGTGGTGGATTTATAAATTTCTTCTCTCAATAAAATTCAGAGACTTATATATGTTTTTCCGGTCGGTTCCAGCCTTCCATTTAGATCCAAAGGGATAGTCGAACTTGGATGTGGCTCAGTTACGCTTGTTCGTTTACTCGGCCGATTTGCTCCGTATAAGATAACTTGATCGGCTCAGACTGGTACGTCCGACTCTTTCTTTTACCAGTTATTGGAACTTTAGTTCTTCACGTTCTTCACGTCGCGACGCAAAAGATCTGACCGTCACGCGTTACGTTACGCTACGTTATGTTACGTTTCTTCGTTATGTGCCTTGCTTGCGTGCTTGTGCTCTCTCCTTAGTCTCTCTCTCGTTTACGAAGCAGCGATTCATATGCTCCGGCCGGGATTCGAACCCGGGCCGCCCGCGTGGAATGCGAGCATTCTACCACTGAACCACCGATGCTACATTAAAATTCTATGCAAAGCTGGTATTCGCAGTGCTGGTGATCTACTTGAATTTGTCCGGATAAATTTTTACTATTATATCCATAATTTTTTTGCGCGATTGATCTTTTTTGTTTATTACAGCATCAGTTGTCAAAATGACATGAGGATTAAGAGGTCTAGCACATTTACTTTTCGAAATACAGGGTGTTGAAATTCTGAAGACTTGAATGTTTTAATTGGATAACTTTTAAACGGATGGATAAATTGATTTGACATTTGTCAGGTTGTTTTTAATTGTAGAAGGGCATATTTTGATAGAAATAGTAGTTTGTGCATTTAGTGTGGATATGATGGCAATATCGCACGAGGACAAAGTTTGAGCACGACGCCGTAGGCGAAGTGCTCAATCGTTCAAGTACGATATGGACAATCCACACGAGTCGAACAGCATATTTTTTCTACGACCCACTCAAGGAAAAATCTAGGAAAAAAAATTTCTATAAACTGTAATATAACTTCAAATTGAAAATTTAAAAATTCAATTTTATGTTTCCACTAATTTTTTTGTGGTAAACGTACAGTTCTTGAATGTCCAATTTGTATAATGCTACGGTTTTCCTTTTTAAATATACGATGCTGTTATAAGTAGTTGTTGCCAGTCGGACTCCCTCATGAAGGGTACTGTACCATTATCTGTAATAATGAATATTCTGCTAAATATTTCAAACGTCTACCTGTTGTCGTTATTAATATCAAGCAGAATAATTATTTAAAAATAAAATTAACAATACAAAAAAACTTCCTCACGGGAAATCGAACCCGGGTCTACCGCGTGAGAGTCTGGTTTGCTTACCACTCGACCACCAAGGAATATGCAAATTGTTTATCTATAACGTCAGATGTATTACATAATTTTTGCTTAAAAGGAACTAAAGTTTCTACCGTGTGTCCGTTATTAAACGCAGCTCGTTGGTTGAAAATAAACCGATATTTGATTCATCCGTGCTGTAAATTTGGAATAAGTTAGCCAAAGTGAATTCAACAGGACGCCTGGAATTTCCCGTAACCTCCATCTGAGGCTATCTGGAACTCTTGACGATAAGGTCAAGGGGTCGTAGAGCAAAACGTAAAAATCTGGCGCCCGAGCATTCTGTTGAAGGATTCTACATCAAGAGTGTCCATAGTGACGTGTTTGTGTGGCAAAATCTACGTTACAATATATCCCATTCAAAACAGAAGTTGTTAGTCCTGCGCTTTGGTCTTGGTCTTGCATTTTGGTCGTGATTTTGGTATTGCTCTTGGACATTTGGTCTTAGTCTTGGTATTGCTAGTGTATGTATGATCTTGGTCTTAAAAAATCGCAAGACCAAGACTCCAACTGGTAGATCTTAATGAGTGACCTGACTAGACTTGAAGATGATAATAATGAGTCAATTATAACATGGTATACTATACAACAAACAACTTAAGTGATTTTCAACAGAAGTCATTGTTTTGCATAACAACCGTTGTTGGATGTAAAGACGGAAAAAGGTCAAAAGCATCTTCGTAAATTATTTCAAATGTATTGAATCTCGTTTTCGTTCTGTGTGAGCACAGATGATTAAAAACTCACTGTGTCAACGAATCTCATCGATACTAACACAAAAGTTATGCGATAAAAAGCATTTTTACTTTTTTTTCCTACTTAAATTTCCTTTATTGCTATAAGCAACTTGTTCCGCATGATTTTTACTCTCACTGATTGTGAAATATGTCCCTAGTACATAAACTAAATTAAAAGTGAATTCTGTTGGCTTTTATTCACAAACAAATATATATTTTCCACTTTTCCTTGTGATTCCTTATTATTATCATCATTCCTTGTAATTCCTTATTATTATCACTATATTCCACCATCCATACGACTATGAGTATTTTCTTCGTTCCTTCTTCTTATGAAGGATCATGATACAAGGCCACAGCTGGAGCGTGTCTTCGTGCAAAGCAACAGCTGCTAAATATTGCGTCATTTGCAGTATTTTCAATAAATCTGTTTTTTGTTATTCTTTGACCTATTTGATTACACGGTTTTTATTTATTTCTTTTTTTATTTGCTTCCTTATCGTCTGGCAATAATTATTTCCACTAAAACAGGAAAGTTTTGCATATTATATTTCGAACAATCTCCTCTTCCTTTATGTAAGGATCTTCATCGCTTCTCCATGCTCTTCACTACTGTCACTATATCTTGTTCTCCTCTGTATTCGCTCAAATAATATTAAGTTTCTCTCTAAATCGAAAAATGTCTGAACTTTATTATATATTATATATACACATACAGGGTGTCCCACGACGAGTTAAAACTATCTATATATGGCAAAATACTTATAGTAAAATCATGAAAATTTCTACGTTTCGGTTTTCGGATGCGATCTTTTTAACTAAAATAGGTCGACTGTAACTTTGTTATTTTAAATGGAACACCCTGTATATTAATACATTTTTGAAATCTACGTAAAATTTTAGTATACTTTTGCCTAAGAACTTTTTTCGAAAAATGCATGTTTTTTGAGTTATTAATTTTTTTGTAAAAAATTTGACGGTTGCAGTCCCTTACAATTTATTTTTTTAAGAGGATCCCCCTAAAGATATGAAAATGGTTTCTGTTTGGTTGCTTTTAGCAAGGTAAGACCTATTTGAATCTATGTTGAAAAATTTTTCATTTTATACAGGGTGTGTATAGAAAGTGTTCGAAGTTTAACTTCATAAATATCTTTGGCAATAATGGAGACAAAAATATGAAAATTGGCATACATACTTAACATAGGGTGTAGAATTTCATGACACACTCAAAATTACCCCAATCCTAATATTTCCCAAACTCACCCCCACCCTCTACCCCTATGGTATGA
>CAJUYG010007822.1:0-10459 GCA_910591675.1 Galerucella calmariensis | reverse complement strand
GATACAGAAGACAAAGGATTATCATAATGTCGGATAGTCAAGCAGCCGTTAAGGCACTGAGCTCTTGTGTAATCAGTTCCAAAATGGTGTGGGAATGCCTAGACAAACTTAATGAACTAGGCGAGAACAACATAATCACCTTACTATGGATTCCAGGACACACTGGAATAGAAGGAAATGAAATAGCAGATGAACTAGCAAAGAGGGGGACTGAAATACCTTTCTGGGGGCCTGAACCCTTTTGCGGAATCAGCCCCAATGTAATATTGGAAGAAATAAGTGAAGCCAAGAAAAAGAGAAGATCTGACCATTCGAAAGATCTAGAAGGGCTTATACAATCAAAGACTCTTCTGGGTGACTACAGCCTGTTGAGATCAAAAGAATGCATAAGTCAAAGTAAAACTGCGCTAAGAATGTTTACAGGGATCCTAACGGGACATTGTCGCCTGAATGGGCACCTGAAAAAGTTCAAAATAGTGGAGGAAGAAGAATGCGGATTTTGTGGAATGGAAGAAGAAACCTCCATCCACATACTTTCCAACTGCACAGCACTCCAGAATCCTAGAGCACAGCACCTGGGAGATTACTGGATAGAAGAGGAACATTTGCTTAAGTTGAAGCCTGCAGACATCTTAAAATTCCTCCGGGAAATAGGACTAAAGGAACTACTAGTTTCTGACACTCTCCTCAGAAACTGAGTAGAAGTAAGGGGGCACAATAGATCTTTTAGGTCTCAGTGAATGTCAACCCAAAATAGTATATTAAAGTATAAGTGGATATTAAGGTCTTTAAAACACGCGCGATTTTTGGAGCACGACGGCGAAGCCGGAGTGCTCGAAATAGAGCAAGTGTTTTAAAGACCAGTTATCCACGAATACTTTACGATATTTTTTTTTATTGGTGCACTTTGAAATTATAAATACTGGTCTATAACTACTACAACAACAAGAAATGGAAATCATAGATGGAAACGTCAACTAAATGTCAAATGGTTGAATTCGTGACGTATATGATGTACACCTTGCGTTGTCATGGAAATGAGAAAAACCTAAACTAATTTGTATTTTGATGGAAGTTCAACCTTATTGAGTTCTGTGAATGTCCATAGTATTAATTTAAATACCATTTCCTAAGATTTGGAAAATGGAAATATTAATATTCCAAACAATACCAACGGCACTTTCCATTTTAATTTATAAATTTGACATTGTTAAATATCGTTCGAATAAAAGTTTTGACGTTACAAACTACTCCTGTCAGATCAATAATAAAAAAATTGACATTTAGACATGATTTAGACCATAGATTTAGACTTCGTTTCTCGAGTTGTTGATGTTGCCACGGTAACTTTAAAACACGCGCGTGCTAAAAAGTTCGATTTAAACACGCTGAGGCGTGCTTTAAATAGGTAAAATGGTTCACCAATAAAAAAAACATACATACATACTTCTAACACTTTAACTCGGTTTAATGATAACTGATGTTTAGACTGTGGCTGATTGATATTATCAACAATTACATCAGTCTATACATCAGTCATTATTAAACCGAGTATAGGTGTTTGATACTGTTTGATACAACTCGCCCTAAAACATCAACTGACAGTTTGGACGAACGGTTCTACATCCAGATCTCTGATGAAAATGATCGTTTGCCGACACGTTCATGAACGTGTCCAGTTTTTGTTGGAACGCATTTTTATCAGTCCGTGGAATTGTCGGAACTTGTTGGAACAGAAATGTTGTTATGCGCATGATCGTGACGTTCATGTACGCATCATTTCGCTTAGTTGGAACAAACCTGCGAAAACTGACAGAGTACTTGTTAGTCAGCCGACGGAGTAAACGCTTCTCGTGGTGCGCTTGTGAATTATTTTTAAGTTTTGTCTTAAGTTTGGCTAGTAGTGGAAAAAATTGTATATACACATACATACATGTTGAAGCAAGCCATTTATAAACCTCGCACCTTATTCCGCTCGGTCAATAATAATAGACTTTACCACCTTGGTGTATAACATACTATTTTTATATTCTTTAAAAACTAACTTCCCAAAACTCAAGAATTTTCTTCTGTATCAAATATTATGTTATAAATTCGGGAAAACTCCAATTTAAATTAAAATATTTTAGCAATTATTGTTTTTGACAGCTGCTAAATGATCAAGTTTTATTATTAGTTAATTGTTTTCAAAGTTAAACTTATTTCTCCTCATTTTGTGGCGCTTAGAGAGTTTTACAATTTTAACTTGCTACAACTGTATAATTATTAAATTTTGTTGGAAGCTTGGTAGTTATATGCCAATGAAAACATACAAATATTGCTAATTTTCAAAGAACGAGCTTCATTATTGAACTGAAATCCCGATTCGTCCAAGTTAAAAATGTTTTCGGGATGTTAAGAAAAGTTGAAATCATTATAAATGTCAAAGAGCGAATTGAATGAGGCATTTTCTTCTTCTCTAGTAATGGGCTCATTTACATTTTTTTTACTCTACCATTAGGAAGAGCATATCATTTTGAGGCTCTGTGCAAAAAATTAGACGTCAGCGAGACTTCTAAGTCGCCTAAAAAAATTATAAACATCAAACAGCGCTCCTCTCCGAATTTCAGGCGTGACGTCATCGCATATGAAATCTCTCCAGAGAGCGGTTAGGTGACTACTTGGCTAGTTACAGTATTTTGCTTGCTTACCTGCATTATTATACGTTTTAGCAAACTCTAAACAGTGTTGTGTTTGTGAAATAAGAACGCTTAGAAATAATTTACAAAAAACAGGTAATCTTTTTCAGTAGATCATTAACAAAACTGGCGTATATTATATGTTTAAAAAAAAATTATTTGATTTGATTCAAAGTCTGGATCAGCTCTAACAAATATCGCTTTTTTTACCAGTTAGGTGCATGTGCATTTGAATCTGATGTGAACATTTGGAACTAATATTAACTGCTTCATCAAAATAAGTTTTTCTTGTTCTTTTCAACATGGGTGGTTTAATTTCCACTACACATTCATCATAAATAGCATTTGGAGAAGCTCATTTAATTTGGCAGTCTGCAGCTAAAAAAATTTTTTACTTAGTAACCTATAGCGTTATCTCCGTAACTTTGTCCACCAGACCAGGAATAAATTAAAACATCTGGAATCACTCTGTATATCATTAGAGAGAGCATGTATTTATGAAAATATTGACATTTTCAATCATTCTGGCCGGAAAACTGCCAAAAACGATAAGTCACATAGTATAAAATTATAATTTAATAAACTCGTGTTTTTGATTCAAAAAGGTAGAACGTGTCGCGGGACACACGGTAGGAACTTTAGTTCCTTTTAAGCAAAAATTATGTAATACATCTGAAATTATAGATAAACAAGTTGCATATTCCTCGGTGGTCGAGTAGTAAGCAAACCAGACTCTCACGCGGTAGAACCGGGTTCGATTCCCCGTGAAGAAGTTTTTTTATTGTTAATTTTATTTTTAAATAATTATTCTGCCTGACATTAATGACAACAGGTAGACGTTTGAAATATTTAGCAGAATATTATATTATAGATAATGGTGCGGTACCCTTCATGAGGGAGTCCGGCTGGCAACATCTACTTATAACAGCATCGTATATTTAAAAAGGGAAACCGTAGCATTTACAAATTGGACATTCAAGTACTGTACTACCACAAAAAAATTAGTGGAAACATAAAATTGAATTGTTAAATTTTCGACGTCTGTACGGTAAGTAAATCACTTACCGACGTGTTAGACTTAAAAACCAGTAAACACAACCTACCGCCCTGACAACCGATGTTGTAAATAATTAAAAAAGATCAATCGCGCAAAAAAAATTATGACAATAATAGTAAAAATTTATCCGAACAAATTCAAGTCCACCAGCACTGCCAATACCAGCTTTGCAAAGAATTTTAATATAGCATCGGTGGTTCAGTGGTAGAATGCATAGATAACATAACACTGGTAGAATGCTCGCCTTCCACGCGGGCGGCCCGGCCGAAGCATATGAATCGCTGCTTCGTAAACGAGAGAGAGACTCAGGAGAGAGCACACGCACGCAAGCAAGGCACATAATGAAGCAACGTAACATAACGTAACGTAACGTAACGGTCAGATCTTTTGCATCGCGACCCCCGGTCGCTCAATCAAACATAACCTGACGTAAAGAACTAAAGTTCAAAAAACTCCATAATCATTAGCAAGTCCACTTCTGGAAGATTTAATGAATCTGCTTTTTTAAAATTGGTTCCACACATTTCATTCTATTCACACAAAATTTTGTAAGTAATTCAAAATAAATAAATTCCACGCGAGGCACGTTACAGTCAGAAGCGTAATGTTTGTGCACATTAACTTTCATATGCGGTGACGTCACAGTCATAGTCTTCGTCCCGCTACGGTATGCTTGTTTAATTGGTTGTATTAGGAGGATATTCTATTGACATGAAATTTTCAGAATCATATTTTTATCCTTAGTACTTTGTTTTACGACAGTTAAAAATTATTTAAAAATTTTAGTAAACGACCCAATAGCTTACATCGTGTCGGTGATAACCCCCCGGTACTGTCCACAGTTAAAGATTAGTATTGCTCGTGACCAGTCAGCCATCTACGGTATCGATGCTTTATGCTTTTTTTTTAAAGCAGCCGTCCCTTCGCCGGCCCCACCTCAGCCTCTTGGGCTTAATGAGGATCCTCCTAGTGTTCTGACTACATCCTATTCAGCCAATTCGCTCTCTGTATTAGCTCATACAGGTTCTTTACTGGTTGGTAGTGGAAGTCTTTTGGAGTCATTTGGGGGCATCCATTTAGTTTTTGCCTCCTGTGGTCCAGCGTCTCACAGTTGCATAATATGTACAGAGCTGTTTCAGTGTCCTTTTTGCATCTCCTGCATGTAAGGCCTCCGTTATACAGCACTATTTTGTTCAGGTGCTCCTTTGTGGGAAAGTAGCCCCATTATGGTGCATATTTTGTTCCTGCTCATTGAGAGCAGTTCTTTTGTTACTTTTTCTGATGCTTCTTTTATGAATTTCCACCCAAGTGCTTGCCTTGCTTTATGCTTTATTTATTTTGTAATGTTTGGTCCATGTACTGAAGATGTAGATGTCGATATAGATAGATAGTGAAAAAGATCGTCATAACATTTTACGACAAGCGCTAGAAAGAAATGGAAAATAATTACGCTAGAAATGTATGTTATTTATGACGTATAGTATTAGCGATTTCGCGCCGGCATTTTTAGCCGATAAGGAAGAATGCTACCATATCCAGTGTATGTGACCGCTGGGACTATTTGGGATATTTTATGAATGTTTTGTTGAAGTAGCTCCCGGGGAATTTACTGGCTATCGGCAGGGGAACTGAACCGTGTGAATTTCATATTTTGTCTAAAATAAAATATGGTATCTGCTTCCAATAAAAAACTGGAACTGAAAATTGCTGTTGTGCTTTAAAATGTATCGTTTTCGATTTAGGCGGATGAATTATTACTTGTTGTTCTTTTTTGACGTTAAATATCATTTTTTTAACATAAACGTTATTTCTACTTGTACCATTATGATATATTTGATTTTTTTTAATTTGTGTACTAGTTTTGGCGCGGTCAACAGGATTTTCAGTTGTACAGACCAAAAATATTCAACAAAGAACTGGAAAAAAATCAATACACAATTTGCTGCTCACATCCTAATACTCTCTAATTACAAACGTCCACTCGACAATATAAATTTCTCGGTATATCCACCCCTTACTTCTTTTCCGAATGGCCTTTCGTAATCTTTGAGGTGACCATAAGGACGCCTTCAGGCGCTGTGACGCGTCTTATCTGTGATTAGCCGTAGCCATGACCAACTATCTAACCCTCTTCTTAATGAAATTCTCTAGGAAGGAAGGGGAACGTTTCAACTTTAACCTAATTGATTGGTGGTGCCTGAATTGGTTTTTGCTTTTCGCGGATCTCAAAGGGACGGATAAAGTCAGTCCTTTTACAGGGTGAAGTACACTGTTGCCAGAAGTGGTGTTTATCAATAACTCGTTTAAATCAAGTGAACAAATAATAACAAAAAATTCTAAAGACCTCTATTTATTGATATACACCAGGAAGTTCTCTAAG
Organism: Galerucella calmariensis; assembly: GCA_910591675.1. Classification (NCBI taxonomy): domain Eukaryota; kingdom Metazoa; phylum Arthropoda; class Insecta; order Coleoptera; family Chrysomelidae; genus Galerucella; species Galerucella calmariensis. The sequence goes on along the minus strand of CAJUYG010007822.1, from coordinate 4,344 downwards.
CACAATATTTATTTTTATTTCAATTTTCATGTTAAACCAACCGGTCTTTGATGGTGTTAAGTAGAGGATATTTTTCTCCACATCGTCCTTGAAAATCGTCGGTGTCTATCGACTTTATAACTACTCCTGCAAGATTTTGTGTCACAGCAAAATCTACTTTTAGTTGTATCGAATCTTCATCTTCAAAACCAGCCCATTGGTCTTCCCATACCCTATGAGGAACCTTTTGTTCATCGTCCCAAATGTAAGTCGAATTAATGTAGAGCTCGCAGATCTGTAAATTTTAGTATACAGTATAAAAAAGTACCTTTTGTCCCATGAAAGTGTAACGTGTGCCATAAGAAGAACAAGGAGAACATAATCTATATATTACCCACAGATAACCAACATAACAACAACACAACAGCGATTCCTTTTAGTGCCTCTAAAATCTGCACCAAACTTTGTCGCTTATGTCACATATTAACCTTCCATGTGAACAGAGTTTTTCCTCGTAATATTTATAGTAAACACCTACTTCATTGTATCCTAAGATTCCTGGAGTTTTTGTATAAGATCCTTCGGTACCAGGACCACTTATTGGTGCGTATAATTGGGTATTGGTTTTATTTGCAAGTGTAAAAGTTCTTCCGTACGTAGCTATTCCCATATTCATCTTTTTCGGATCTGCGTTTTTATATAGCCAGTATTCTACACCAGTTGCCTGAGATATTAAAATGTTGAAAAAGTTTAAGCTCGTATATTATGATATTTCTGCAAAATTAAGCGTTTTACTCACAACAGTATATGTTGCATTTCTTCCGTTATCATAGTCCTTTGAAGAAGCGTGTAAGGGTGAGATATGTCCAACAAAGTTGTCAAATGATCCATGATAATCGAAGGCCATAATATTGAGCATATCAACTAGCCTGGAAAAAATATTTAACACATCTTAAAGCAACAGTTACACATTTTTTTGTTAATATTTTGCCAGGTGTCAATTTGTAAGTTTTTAGTGTCCAAACAGAAACAGAATATATATAATAATGTACCCTAGTTTCTGAGAAGAACATCTTAAGAGTTCCTTCAGCAATTCGCTGTGGCTCTTCTTTTAAAATTCTTAATGCAGCCTTACTCTGTCTCATCCATTGTTTTGATCTCAAGGAATATAAATGTTTTACCTCGAAAAGAAGCCTTAATAAATATAAAGAACTTACTCTGAAACCTCTTCTACGTTGTATGATGATTCAATTGTATCCACAGTACCACTGACAGCTGCAGTTACAATTAATCCTTTAGAATGATACATATTTTTGAAATCCTGTAGCATTTCTACGAAATTTTCCTGAAAACAATATTTGGTTGTAAAATATTTCCAAGATCATGTGAGAGAAGAAGAGCAATAGTGTCCCCAAAAGCAGCTGGCTCGAATGAAATCGGATAAGTTTATGATGGAGAAGTTGATACTCTGGATACTGAGGAGGAGCTTCAAATTATTCTGTGATTAAAAATAGCCAAGATGAGAAAAAAATATACAGTGTGGAAACCACTTATGGAATAAAATTCTCTTTTGAATTGAATTGTGCGTTATGTAAACATAAATTTAAATGTACAGGGTGATTCACGCAAGTATGCCATAGTCGGTGTTGTTTTTTTATTGAAACACCCTGTACCTATATTTGCATATTTTTGAAATCCTCTTAGTGAACCGATTCCAACAAACTAAATAATGTATGGTCAATTATGAATTATACAGGGTGAAATTTTAAAATTATTAATTTATTACACTTGAAATATTGGTACTTTTTTTAAATTAGCTAAAAATATGGATTTATCAAAAATCTAAACTAACTAATTATTAGACGTATTTGTATATTAAACAAAACCTGCTATGCCCATGAATTTTATCATAAATACCTAAAAATTGCCTAAAATTACAAATTAACTTTTGTGCAGGAGTTAACAGAAGACGATCCAGATCGTAGAATGGATTTCTGCGGAAGATTGATGAATAAGTTGAACAGAAATGAGATAACTCTTGGTACCATTCTTTTTTCTGACGAATCAACATTCACATTAAATGGGGAGGTAAACTGACAGAACTGTAGATATTGGTCAGCAGAGAATCCTAATTGAATGCGTGAGACACATACTCAGTACCCTCAAAAGGTGAACGTTTAGGCCGGTATCATAGGCGACCATATTAGTTGTCCTTTATTTAAAGATGGAAATTTGACAGCTGAAAAATATTTTAATATGCTTAGAAATGAAGTTATTCCTGCGTTGGCAAACTTATATCCCAACGCAATAGATCCTAGCTTACCGAATGAAAATGTTTGGTTCCAGCAAGACGGGGCAATACCCCATTATACTTTAATAGTAAGAACTTATTTAGATGAAATCTTACCCAATAAATGGATTGGACGAAGAGGTACTATTGAGTGGACAGCTAGATCGCCAGACCTTACGCCGTTAGATTTTTTTCTGTGGGGTTATCTCAAGAACAAAGTATATGCAACACAACCAGCTAGCATTGTAGACCTCAAAGACATAAAGAATGAAGAATTTTATTCCATAAGTGATTTCCACACTGTATGAATAGGAAGTGAAGCAGCTATAAAATTACTGGAAAAACTGAGACACTAGTGTCAGCTCGAGTGATTATTCTACGTTTCAACTGTACTTTCTTCCACGTTTCCTAGTCCTACAGTAACTTACTTTGTCTTCTGGATTCCCGTTATCACCTAAAGTGGGATATTCCCAGTAAATATCGACTCCATCAAAGTTATACTTTTCAATTAGAACAAGTATTTCCCATGCAATTCTTTTTCTTTTGATTTGATCTGCTGCGACTGCTGAGAAGTTTTTAGAACCTCCGCTGGAACCTCCCAAACTGATAAGCACTTTTAAATCTGGATTTGCAGATTTAAGTGCTTTGAGGTTACTGAATCCATCTAAAAACAACGTTGAAGTTATAATGTATCTGTGTCAACTGACCTATGTAATATGACCGTCAAATAGAGGGTATTTTAAAATATATGATTTGTTTAAATATCTTCTATATGTTCCTTGAGGCATTACTTATTCTTTATTGGGAATAAAACCACAATGTTATGCTTTTATATTGTGGTTTGATTCTCAAATAAGAAAAAAGAATATGATTTTTTCCTACGATCACATAGGAAAGTGACATATATCGCACTGTCTAGTTCTATGGAAAGTGGCCTTTATTCATACGCGTACGGAAATAGTTATTTTCCTAACAAGTTCGGAAAGTGATACTTTCCCGCACGCGACTGCAGTAGACCCGAACGACGCGAAGCGGAATGGCAAGAAAGACACATTACGCATGAGTTAGGGACATTATTTTATCTACGACCGCATATACAAAAATGTATACCAACTCATTTTTGAAAAGTTATTTTATTTCAACATTCATATACAAAATTAAAACCAAAAACTTTTAATATTATTATAAATATTAATATTATAAACTTAATACTTATAAACTTGTCCGTACGTATACGGATAAAAAATCTGTCAAATGAATTTTTATTAAGATTGACCACTGGCAAGCTGTTAAATATACAATTTTTAATTAGATTTACCTATGTAATAGAGAATTATTGTAACCACTTTTTCTTCGTCTTTTAATGAAGGTTTCCTTTATTATGACATTTACGCATGCGCATTTGACTTCTTTTATTAAAGGATATTTAATAAAATAAAGTCAGCCTGTATTTAAATAAAATACAGGATAACTAAACTTTGATTAAACGATCGTTATTTTTGACGTTTTTGACAATTAAATTGAGAAAAGAAGAAATACTTCCCGAAATTGACAGTGACAATTGAAGTTGATCTTACATTATTCATTTGAGTTGTGATTGTGTAGGTATTTATTGGAAAAAAAAATGTGCGAAGAACCTAAAAGGTTGCGATTTGAATATGAGACGATGTAATTACATTAAGGGAAGTGGAACGTAACTTACGTTCCGAACCGAAAGAGAAGAAAATATCTTGGTGTTAAATCAGTTACAATAATTATATTTCACATACCTTCACATATAGCCTTTATTACAGGCTTCTTTAATAAAAGAGACTCTCTAATATCTAAATTTGGAGCGATCTATTTGAAAAGTGAGATTTGTGTCATTTTCTTGATTGAAAAATATTTAGGACGCGGGCGAGGATCGAACCCGTGTAGGTACTCTTTGTCAGAAGTCCGATGTTGTACCAACTAATTCAAATCACCTGTTAAAATAGTAGGAAAATGAAATCATCTTGAAAGGTATTCATGATAAGTATATGTATGAAGTACGAGGCTTGTTCAATTGAAACCCATCTTTGGTCCAGGAAAAATTT
>CAJUYG010007821.1:0-10460 GCA_910591675.1 Galerucella calmariensis | reverse complement strand
TACTTTTCGAAATACAGGGTGTTGAAATTTTGAAAACTTGAATGTTTCAATTCGATAACTTTAAAATGGATGGATAAATTGATTTGACATTTGGCAGGTTGTTTTTAAATGTGAAAGGGCATATTTTGATAGACATAGTGGTTTGTGCAACTAGTGTGAATATGATGGCCATATCGCACGAGGACGAAGTTAATCGTTCAAGTAGCTGGTATGCTTAAGAGATCTCGTGCCATTTAACTCCGAATAGGAAATTCAGAAACATGTATTTTCAACCACTGTGGCATATCTGTTTCTCTATTACATCGATACATAGAATAATATTTTTGAAGCTCCTGCATGCGTAGGGTTTACTGCATACAAAACATCAAAATCAACCGATAACGCGGGCAGAGGCTTTTAAAAGCAATTCTTGGTGTTATGCTTATAAATTTTTATCAAAAAAAATTGATGTTTATTCAGCAATATCCACCTGCGAGAATCTCGCGCGGGACGCGATACCTCATGTACGAGACTCGAGACGAGACCAACAAAAGTCTCGTCTCGTCTGGTCCGAGTATCGTCTCGAGTCTCGTCTCGTTTTCGATGTGAGAATCTCGAAAACGAGAGCCTCGTGCTAATCACTACATGAAACATAGTTTGTAATGCCAATGACATGAGACGGTCGTTACGACATAGATAAACAAGACTGATTTTGGTTTCTGCGCAAGACAGTTGGGAAACTTTGAGCGGCTTCTTCTCTCGTGAAACGGAGTCCACACATCAATTGCTGCCCCATTTAAATTCGATTGTTCATTGAAATTTTGACATAATATTAACCACAGCCACAGCACATAAATTTTTCAATTTAACAAATCGCTTTTCAAACAACACATTATAGCCACTGCAAACATCCTCACAAAGCATATGTATCACCTATTATCAAAGTTTACTAATGAATAATTAATAATTAATTAATTACTGTATTCGCGGATGATACAGAAACGGTATTAATAATACCTTCAAATAATACAATCAGTAATACCCGTTAGCGGCGTCTATTTAATTCGAATGATCGCCATTGTTTGCCCGGAATCTGTCGCAAGGCTATAAATTTCCCATTAGCTATATTTTGCTATTTAAAAATAGAACGCCGATCGATATCAGACAGAGCAAAAGCTATATATATGAAATAGTGAAAGCACGAAAACGAATTGAGGCGTATTTTTTCGTCTACTAGTTTCCTAATGTAATTCAAACATTCATATCGTCGAAATGAAAATATTATGATATTAGTTTTCGCAAATGGATGTTCTTTCCTTGTATATTGGACGATTTAATGATATAATTTTGTTGAAATCGATTGCTATAGTCGAAGAAAACAAACGAATTATTGATAAAAGTAAGTCTCAAGTATCTAGGAATTATGGAAGTAACAAATATTCTTACAAATACAAATATTTTTACAAACAGTTAATCAGCTAACCCACTGAAAACAAGTATTCCTGGTCTTAATTTTAATATAGAGCTCTGGAAACCGTGGAAAATGGTGTAGGAAGGAAGACCTAAGGATAAATCCTTCAGTAGGAAAAGGAAGCTTTGGAGACTGAAACCGCAAAGCAGCTTTAACGTGCATTTGTGTTCAAGGCAGGACGTCTAATATCTGAGTATTTCTGGATGTGAAGCTAACTTGCATCTGCTGGATAAAACAAAGGAAAAATGATCCTAATGGTTGCCATACAGACGAATGTGAACACATTGAGACTGAATCCTTGAATCGTGCAAGCTCAACTGAAGTGAGATCCATGGTTACCTATGGTACCTTGAGTCTGATGGCAGGAAACAGATCAAAAAAAGCTTAATTGGAACTGAATGTCTAGGCATAATCACAGCTATATAGAAGCCGTACTTAAGGGGAATCTATCGGCAGCGATTTGACAAAATATCGAAGTATTTTTGGCAAAGAATTTTGAGGTAATGGATGTATTGAAAATTAAGAAAAAAGTATATCATGTAAATTAATGTTGAACTTAGAGTTCTCATCGAATAAAAACTTTGAAATGCTAACCAAATTTTGTTGAAAAAAAATACGAATCATGAGGTAATTACACATATTAAGCAAAGTTTGAGCCCTTGTAAAGAATTAAATATGGATTAAATGGAAAAACTAATTGATAAGAAGTCTAATTTGAAGCTTTATGAATACTATATAAAAATCACAGAATCCTCAAATTACTTATGACCGTACAATTTCTTATTGAAATTCGGTTGCTTCCACTAAAATATCGGATAAAAATCCATCTCTCGCTTTTCTATCCTTCTATGACTGACATTGTCTCTCTGCTTCGGTAGTCGCGTGCCGTTCCATTGTTGATACAACGCTCGCCGGTCTCGGCGGTCTCCCAGTTCAGTACGTGAACCAAAATCCGCTTGGACCGCTTGGCTACCTACATGTTGCGGAGCTTTCATATTTCTAATAAAATTTTCGTTATGTGAACTTAAACGTGAGGACGTAGGGAAACAAAAAAATATACAAAGCATAATTGTGCAAGGTCGAATTTGGTAGATGCCCCTTAATTTTCTGCCGATTGTCTGGAGTACGATTGGAACTGTGGGTCATTGCGGAATAACAGACGTTCTTAAAAGGAGAATTGATAACATTTTGACCATAATTAATGACAACCATCCATACAAAATAGAACTAAGCTGGAATGGGTTGTAAGCAACTAACAAAATGGAATTCTAAGAGGACTGAATTGTTGTATAACAGTCAAATAGCGTTGTTTTGAGTACTGTTTGTTTTCATTAAGCCTTTTGTTGTGATAATTTTGTTTTTGGAAAAAAATTGTTGTATTAAATGACTTTTATAATATATGATATAACGCATTATACGATCATTTCTTTCAAAATGATATAATACCTTATAAGCAAGTTTATACAATATCAAAAATATCATTGTATGAGACTTTTATACCTATTGTATAAGAGTTCTATAATATACTATATAACTAACAACTGCAACATTATAAAATAGTTACTTAAGCTTGTCTTATTGAAGCTTTATAATGTTGTGTAATAAATATTGTATAGCATTCATTATAAAGCACTAAAATATAATTTGGTTCTGATATTCTCCACTGAAAAATAAAATGCTTTTATAAACTACTATTGAATCATTTTATAGTAGCTGTATAAATGATTATAAAACAGTCGATTAAGAGTTGTATACATGTGTATTAAACAATCATATAAGAGTTGTATAAACTTTTAATAGAACTGGTTATATAACCAAACAGTTCTATAAAAATGGGCCCTTTTTAGTTGTATAAGGATTATTTAATTGTTTTGTAGACCGTTATAAGAATTTTAGTATCCTATAAAATATATCTTGTAGACAAACCTTATAAAATTTAAATTGCTACTTGGCAGGAAGGAACTAAAACTGATGAAGGTATAGGAGCTGGTAATCACGCTTAATGAGCAATATCTTCCTGTTTTGATCAAGTTTTCATGTATATCTCGAGCAGAAATCTACGATTTCCACACATATTTGAAAATGAGCGTTAAAGGAGGTATGAAAGCAGAGGGATCCTTAAACCTTCCAATCAGTGGCATATCCAGAGAGGGGTAAAGGGAGTAATCACCCCCCGAGCCCCGATTTTTTGCTTCTGCGGAATGTTTTTTGTTTTATTTATAAGTGATATGATCTCTCAAAATATATTATGATATCATTTTTATCACACATAAAACCATTGTTTGTTTTTATAAGTTCATGAAGCTTAATTTGTTGCTCTACCCCCCTCCCCCCCCAAAAAAAATAGTGAAAAATAGTGAATAATTCACGCCGCCACTGTGTTACGATGCTCCAAATTTTTTTTCTGTGTAAGGTTAGTTGAGATTAAATAGACTTCAAGTAAGTAGATACTTATTATTTGTGAGAGGTATTGAAAAAATTTGCAGTAACAGATGGAGTCGCTGGCGGCGCTTTCAAATTAATTAACAAATTTCGCTAAATACCAATCCGTGTCCTGGCGGGATTGGGTCTGTTTTCGACAGTTTCCAGAGTATCTTGAATCGAGGTTCGTTCCATAATGAATCGGTTATAATTTCACACAAACTAATGACATAACAGCAGTTGATAGATTTTTCTTTTTTCATATAAATCGTTTTTTTGCAAATAATGTGATTTTATACATTTAAAAAAAAGGGATCACATATTTTATTTATTGTTTGAACAAGAACTTCCATAAAATATTGATGTACTTCCAAATTATAATTTTTAAACTGCCATATTCGTATAAAAATGAACTTCAATTAAACAAACCTTTTACAAAATATATCACAAATTTAATTATATTCTTGTTAAACATATAAAAGCATACGATATAAATTAAAAAGAAAAATAGACGACCGCTTTCGCCATATTCCGCCGAGTCTTTAATAACTTACAAGTTCAAGTAACAAAAGTCACTCTTTTTACGTTTTCGGTCCCGCCGAGTCACAAAGACACAGGGGAAATTCCCGTAGCGCCTGCTGTCCAACTAACAAGGCCACTTTCCGCATGCAGCAATCTAGATTACAATACCGCCCTTTTCCAGCCGCTCGTCGCTTTTGGGATATTCAAGACTTGGTTATTGTTGTAAAGTATATTTCCCTAAAAACATCCACTATCTTGAACAATATTATGTTTTAAATTATTAAGTATACCAAGAATAACCTACTAAGTTTCTTTATCAAAATTATCACTGATATATTTTGTTGTACTGATGAGCAAACCAAAGTTAGGTTAGGTGTGTGGTGAGTGGGTCTATAAGGCACTCCACTGCGACTCGCAAGAATCTATTGTGGCTCACACGTATTCAGATTTCACCGAACAAATTCAGCTTCAGTTTCAACATATGACAGTTACCTGTTAAAAGCCCTGTTAGACAACGTAGGTCATGCCTGCTATAGCCTAACATTCGCTTGGAGACATTCTTCGAAGGATGTATAAAAGCCCAATCCTGATAAATTATGCCAGAAGTCTACAGCTCTTCTTGCTTGTTTGGCAAAACTTATTGCGATGCCAATTGTAGGTTCTGGTCCGATAGAAACACGTGCGGCACCCTCCCTTGCAAGAGAGTCTGTCTTCTCGTTTCCATCAATGCTAGAAAGAATGGCCAAGATTCCAGACCAGCAATACTGTATTGAGGTCTCCTATTGAGGAGGGTCTTTTTTGGCAGTCTAAAACAAATATCGACGGTACACGGTGAGAGCAAAGTTCTTTCAAAGCCGCTTGGCTGTCCGAGAAAATGTTTTTGTTCTATGTACGATATTGGCTTGCTCCAATCTCTCCACACATGAAACAATGGCGTGAATTTCCGCCTGAAAAACAATTGCATGGGATTCTAGAGAGGTTGAGATTTCTGTCCTAGGTCTGCGCCCATATACATCTGCACTATAGCCTGAGGGTGTTTTTGTATAGTCTAATTTTGTTCATCACTAACTATGATCCATTCTGCAGAAGTGAAGCCTGCAGTGTTCAGTCCAATGTCCTCCTGTCTGGTTACCAATGCTTTGGTAAAGACCTTGGCTTGCCTTAAGCCTGAAATATCATTCCAGTAGGATCCTTAAAACATCATAACCCACCAATTTACTTCTATCATCCATTTTGTATGTTTTGTAAGTGGTCTTCATCACTACCCTCTCAAGGTGGAGATAAAGGGGTTCCATGCTGAGAATGGTTCCCAAGGTCATCGCGGAAGTGGTGCAAATTGCACCTTTAATCACAGGCAGGCTCGTCCAACACGCGCTAGACTTTGCCACCGATTTCAGACGTACCAACTTCCTGGTTAATTTCCTGAACCCTAGATGAAGAACACCCCTGAATTTTGCTGGTACTTAACTTGAAGAGACCACAGAGCCAAAGACACCGTTGTCACTTCGTCGATAGTAAAGAATTCAGTGATTTAACAGCTTTTCAATGAGAAAACAAACACTCTTTAAATGAAATAACCAATTAAATTACTAATTATTGTACTGCTGTAACGACAGACAGTTCGAACACGTGTAGGTATGATATCCAACACTTCATTTCAACACCTTTTGCTTCTAATACTTCAATTATCTACAAAATAGAACGTGTTCCGTTATCGTGTACGTGTACTGATTTCATTCATATTTAATATCGCACGTTCTATTTTCTTTTATGTTGTTTCCGTATTTCAGAAGCATAAATAGATCAATAAATTCATCTATGCTCGTTAAAATGCTTCGGCTGGATGCTACTTGTGTATCGATATATTTATATAATTACTTTTTAGTAAGTCGTATCATGAAGATTTTATCAATTTTTCATTTTATTTTCAAGACTTTGATTTGTTTAAATAAAGATCGCGAAAAGTCTATTCGAGACATACGATTCACACAGGGAAAATATTAGAAAAACTACTTGAAAGGGAGAGAAGAATAATTCTTCGCAGTTAGCGTCGACTCCCTCGACTTCCTTTTCAAAACAACCTCATAATCTTTATAGCAAATCTGACACATTTACAATAACAAAAATATGCTTGAAAAACTAACTTCAAAGAGCGCTAGATTAATCAACTTAGATGGACATAAAGTAGTTTATATTTGACACCCCGTAGTCTATTTTATCACCCAGTAATTTTCGCAAATCAAAATTAATACAGTGGCGACCCAGTTGAATCTCGTCTTATTGGTTTATGTAACCGTACAATTGAGTTTTCTCATATACAACCCAATCCACCGTGAATCGCATTTAAATCCAAATGGAGCTGTTTCAGAATATGCTTTATTGCGGTCTATGAACTTTGTCAGAGAAATTGCAAATTTCATTATCTTCGGCAGCCGATCTTATTGATCTTCTCTCTCTTCACTAAGGGATTGTGTCACCGGCTTCACAATTCCCAATGGAGTTTTTCATCCTGCGATATCTAATAATACCAGATCCTTTACAAATAATAGTTTATTAACAAAAGTAGATTTCTTACGGAAATTTGAGACAACTTTTGAGACTTGCGAACGGTGTCAAGAAAAATTTAAACATTTCTAATAATTTCAGTGAAGCCGCTCATTTAATACCTTGCCTCATTTTCGAGTTATAACGTTTCCAAGCTGTTAAAATGTGATAATTTACGTTTGGAAGTATACATTTGGCAACTAAGTCAATAAAAATTTGATGGAAATATAAGAAGTTTAGCGTCCTATTAATTGGGGTGAATTACAGTATTTAAAATAGGATGCAGACGTATTTTTCGTAGCGGTAATGTGTCTATATTATCATTACAAGCGGCAAGGTGTCGATTATTCACGATGAAATGAATCAATGAACCTTTCAATATTCTTCCCTCGTTTTTCGCTAGTTTATGACGTCATAAAATAAGTTGAGAAAAGCATTTTGTGTTTTCGCGATATATTTTTAAACAGTGGTGAACATCGATAAATCGTCGAGTGTATTTATCACCCCATAAATAAATATAGTGATATTTACAAAAGATGCCCCAGAATTTCATCTTCCAACAGCTAACTTCTTTCCATTACATGAACACGAATTGGAAGATGAATGAACCCAACGGAATATACAGGAAAGTGATGATTGCTGGTGTATTTGAAATCGGATCGTCAAAAAAATTTAGGTTATTTATAAGTAGGAATAATTGAAGAGGCCAGGGGAAAAAAGATGAGGGTCCAATTATTGTCGGTTTTGAGATAGAGGTTATTTCTTATAGACTTGAACCTGTAGAATCTGATAGGCTATCCGTTTCAGGCAAGAGTACAAAGTTATTGCAGTCTGAAGTTTAGTAGATTTGGGGAAGAAAGATGAGTGTGCCAGTGAATGTGGGAAAAACAGATGAGAGTCCTTGGACCAAGGCTTGGACCGTGGCTTTGAACTATCCATTGTTACTCTATTTTTTAGACAGTCAAACAAACTCGGTACTACTCAAGGTTTTAATTTAACTGTTCCACTACTGCTCACTGTTTTAATGTATATATATTTTCTGGTGCATTCTTGGATGTGTTAGGACATTTGGGAATCAAATAGTATTCATTTACCACTTTTTTTTCACTCCCTTCACAATAAAATAACGAAACAGTAGGTACAGTCAACAGTCCAGCGTTTTTTTCTCTTACACAAAACGATAGACAATACACAGCTCTCAACTCGCGGCGTTTCAAACGTTAGGTATAGCATATGCAGTGTGACGTCACAGGTAACCACGCCCCGTTTGCGTTCAATTTAAACGTTCGCGGAAAAATTTAAAATTTTGGGAATCTGTTTAAAATGAGTTTTAGTTTCTCTTATTAACTAAAAAAATTTTTCTTGAACAAGCCCATCACAAGAAAAACACCGAAATTAATAAAAATCTATTATTTCCAATGATTTATGGTAAGCCTTTGCTGGAATGTATTAGAAAAACTTCAATTGTAACCTAAAAAACGTAGATCTCTTTAATGGGGATAGCAGATGTTCAAATAATGCAGTCTCGACCTAATCTAGTTGTGCGCTTCATTTGACTTCTACTGTACATTCAAAATAGAGTTTTTGAAGGCTTCTTATAGTCTCTATATAGAAATTCTGAAAACACTTGATATTTCCGGAGCAGGTTGAAGATAGATATAGGACATTGTACATGAATTATGTTTAGAATGTTTTTCATTTAACTGTTTCACAACTTATTATCAAATCACCCTGTGGAAGTTAAAATAATTTAGTTTTATCGTGCACAAAAGTGAATCGTTGGGCTCAAAGACTATGGTGAGCATGGATTCAATTACAAAAACTCCAAATGTCATCCCACGCCTTCGGTTCACCACGTAATCCCAATAAATTGAGTAATTGAAAAATGTAAAGGATGCTGTTTCGTCAATTAAACAAAATACGTTTGGTTCGCGTTAAAAAAATGCATGTATGCACGCATTTTATTTGAATTTCATCTGTATAAATATGCAAATGAACGTTTCAAACTAACGGATATAAAGTAAATGAAATTTCACACCGAAATATCGAAATTTAAATAAAAATGATTTTGTTAAAAGCGTACGTTTATAGTAGTTTGTGCAACTAGTGTGGATATGATGGCCATATCGCACGAGGACGAAGTTTGAGCACGACGCTGAAGGCGGAGTGCTCAATCGTTCGAGTGCGATATGGACAATCCACACGAGTCGAACAGTATATTTTTTCTACGACCCATTCAAGAAAAAATCTAGAAAATAAACATTTGAATAAACTGTAAAATAAATATCACTTGAAATTGAAAATTTTCAATAATTTTATTCATAATAGTACCAATTCAATTTTATGTTTTCACTAATTTTTTGTGATAAATGTACAGTTCTTAAATGTACAATTTTTATAACATTACGGTTTCCCTTTTTAAATATGCGATGCTGTTATAAATAGATGTTGCCCGTCGGACTCCCGCACGAAGGGTACAGTATCTTTATTTATAAGAATGAATATTCTGCTAAATATTTCAAGCGTCTGCCTGTTGTAGTTATCAATATTGAGCAGAATAATTATTTTAAAATAAAATTAACAATTGAAAAAAAAATTTCTTTATTCGGAATTGAACCCGCGGTCTACCGCATGAGAGTCTGGTGTGTTTACCACTCGGCTACCGAGACTTATTATCGGCGAACCTCAGAAGTAGTACATAGTGTCATAAGAACTAACGTCAATCGGTAGGCACTCAAATACCCATTTTATTCTGTTTTTAGTATTTGTTATTAATTTATAAAGTTTATTTCATTCAAGTTTATTTTTATAAACAAATATTCTTGATCCAGTGCTTCTGGGAGAGACTTCTTTTGACAAGTTATTTTGACGTTTCTTTAAATTGAAAAAAAGATGAGTGACGAGTACTAAACGCGAATGCTGATTGGTGGTTTTCATATACGTTCTAGGATGTATATGAAATCATATACGTTCAGTTAACCGATATGGCCTACATTTCCATTCTCTAAACTGTGCAGGAAATGGATAATATACATGTGGGTGTAGAAAAAAATTGTTTTGAATCCATTACGTACGATTTGGCGATTGATATTTGTTATATTCCGCTATATGCATTTTATTAACCGAATCTAGAAAACATTTCAACTGATTCCAACAACATTTTATTTCCCGTGGAAAACTAATATTTGTACCGGGTGTCTGACAGACTCGCATAGGAGAAATTGCTGACGACAAAAACTTCAATATTTGCCAATTTTTCTACGAGCACCTGGTATGAAAATGATTTGACACATTATTTTGTTACAGTTTTTGCTACAGACTAATTTCCAAGTCTCATTAAAACTTTACTAAAATGTCAGAAACAAATTACTAAAGTCAACGTAAGCAGGCACTCCCATTGCTCGAGAGTATGAATATGTAAGTACACCCTAAAATTTTGCGGTGCGTGTACTATACCTTGTTGCCCTTGATTAATGTTGATTACATCTTGCTAGTTCATTAAGTCTCTCTACGTCGAATCTCG
>CAJUYG010007820.1:0-10461 GCA_910591675.1 Galerucella calmariensis | reverse complement strand
CATAGTCCAGATCCGGTGGTAAACGCTGTCTTTTCTTTATCGGCTGGATCCATTTCTACCTGCCAATATCCAGACTTCAGGTCCAAGGTAGAAAACAATTTGCTACCGGCCAGCGTATCCAGAGTATCGTCGATTCTCGGTAGAGGATAGCTATCTTTCTTTGTAACATTGTTCAATTGCCGGTAGTCCACGCAAAACCTCGTGGTTCCATCCTTCTTCTTCACCAGAACTACCGGAGAGACCCAAGGGCTGGTAGAAGGTTCTATTACCTTGTCCTCTTCCATCTCGCGAACAATTCTCTCCGCTTCCTCTCTTTTGGCCTGTGGTAGTCGTCGAGCCGATTGTCTTATCGGTTTAGCGTCGCCGGTGTCAATTTTGTGTTTGACAGCAGATGTTCTTCCTGTCTTTCCTCCTTTTGGTACAAAAAGAGATCGGTATTGTAGCAAGAGTTCTCTGATTTTTTTCTTCTCTTGCAGGCTAAGGGATTGTCCAGCCACTGCCATCATTTGTTCAAATTTATTGTTGGCATCATTGGAAGTTGTTGTTTGATGAATTATTGACGCCACTGGTACGCAAGTTCCAATTTTGGTCTCCTTCTTTATAGTTATGGGATGGTCATTTACATTTATAATGCGTACAGGTATTTCTTCCGCAGTCATGACTAACCCTTTTCCTATCAGGATTCCTCGACCGACCTCTTTATCATGATTCCATGGTTCCATCATGACTGGTGTTCCTTCTTCGACGGTTCCTTGTAGCCTTGCCACAGTGAAAAATTCACTCCTTGCGGGTACAACTGTATCCTCCTGTACGGCTACCTGAACAGTCTTATCCTCGTGTGGGTGAAGGAATACTTCCTCAGAACCTACTCTAATCACTCGGTTCTTGAAATCTAGCTGGAAGCCATGTAGGTTCATAATGTCCATTCCGAGTATTATGTCCTCTTCGATATCAGCGACAACGACAGTGTGGGTGAACTTCTCTGCGCCAATTCCCAATTGCACCGGTAGTTCTCCATGGACATTGGCGCTTTCACCTGTGGCAGTCCTGAGTCGCAGTCTCGTCGGTAAAAGTCTTTTCCGGGTGTTGACAGTCTCGGGGCGAATAATAGTCCTCGTTGCTCCAGTGTCCACCAATAGTGTATACTTCCTACCATTAACTTCACCATCCACGTATACACTATCATCGCGACATTTCAGAGAGGCTATTAGAATGAGAGGGTCTTTGGAAGGTCTTCGGGTCGAAGCTGCCCTCTGAAGGTCGACCCTTCCTAGTTTTCCTGCTGGGCGTCTTTGTTTGTAGCAGTTCTCGGTCGCTTGCACGAACTGCGTACATGTCCCATTTCTCCACAATTCCAGCATCTCACAGCTTTTGATTTTCCATTTGAGATGCTTTTCATCATGTTGACAAGCTGGTCAAGCTTGTTCTCCACTTCTTCGTCTGCTACAGCCCTCACCTTGCCGTATACACCGGAAGCCTGTGTAGCTGCTTCGTACTCCAAGTCTGCAGAGAGTACGTCCACCAGTGTCTTATGCCGAGCCAAGCGTAGAGTTCTCTGCATTCCATGGTCACGAACTCCGTCGATAAATGTCTGTACCCCCAAACATTCCATGACATTCTCCGGTGCCGATGGATAGGCAAACCGCACCAACCTCGCAATGTCTGCTTCGAATTCCTGCAGAGTTTCGTCGCGTTTTTGTTTGCGGTTTTTCAGCTGCGACTGGTACAGATGCTCCAAGTGTTCCAGGCCATATCTCATGTTCAATCGCTTTTTAAGTTGCTCAAAATCTTCGGTCTCTTCAACTGGAATGGTCTGGAGGATATCCATGGCGTCTCCTCTAAGGGCAAGAGTTAAATTCAACGCTTTTTCTTTCTCACTCCAGTTGTTTGCCTTTGATGCCGCCTCGAATTGCTTAAGATAGTTCGGCCATGACGTTTTACCATCGAATGTTGGCAGTTTCACTCGGCTGTTGATATCGTTTTCCCTTCTTGGTTTCAACTCTACTTTCTCTGCCAGTTCGTCGTTGTTCGGGGCTTGCCTAGTTGTAATATCCAGGTGATGACTAGTCTTCCTTTCGATTTCTTTGATTTTTTGTTCCATTTCTTGCCCCATTCTTTTAATCTTTTCTTCCACGGCAGAAATTTCATTCTCCATATCAGATTTTAGGGACGAAATTTTATTTTCGACTTCAGCGGCAATGTCATTTTTCATTGACAAAATATTGGAAGAAATATCGTCCTTCATAGTAGAAATCTTCTCGTCCATATTAGCAGAAATATCATTTTTCATGGTAGAAATCTTCTCGTCCATATTAGCAGAAATGTCGTCCTTCATAGTAGAAATATCATTTTTCATGGTAGAAATCTTCTCATCCATATTAGCAGATATTGACGAGATTATGGTGGAGGACTCGTCATTGAATAAGAATGTTTCTGGATCCAAGTCTTCACTTTCCAGTGCTATTTTCAGTCTTTCAACCAATTCACTTTTCTTTCCGGACGTTTCCAACTCGCGATTTTCTAATTCTGCTTTTAGTTCCGTCACTTTCAGGTCACATAGTCTCTTAGCCATTTTTACGTAATTATTTATTTATATTATCCCACTTCTGACACCAATGTAACGTTTATTCTAATTTATATTTACAATTAATTTATATTTACAGATTTATATTCAAGTACAGTCCTTATTTAATAATTTATATAATACACTGAACACACACTAACTATAATTTATATGAGAGTCACTTTATCGAGGCGCGATTGCTTTCTTTCAGTATCAACACTAACTGACTAACTGACTCCGCTGCGATGGTCGTCGCCTATTTATACTCGCACGTATGTAGTTCTAGTAAACTCTGGAACTCGAAGTTTTGGTGGATGCGCTGGGTTTTTCTAGATGTTACGTTTTCTAGATCATTCTTGAAAATACGGCGGAGGAGCCATAGTCGTATCATATGGGAATTTCACTGGGGGGCACTAATTGAGCACATTAATGCAGCAGCTCGCGTAACAATATCAATATAATTTTAAGAGAGCTAATTTTGATTTATTCTCCGAGTTCCTAGATTGTATAGATGATGTAGATACTGCAGTAGAATTCTTTTATCATAAACTATATAAAATGTTCGATGCTTGTGTACCTAAATTTAAATCTAGTAACATTAAAAATACCAAATTCCCTCCATGGTTTACTCCAGATATAATCCGTTTATTACAAGAGAAAGAATATCACAGAAAAATGCAAAAAAAATCTGAATATCACTCAAATGAATTTAAACGACTAAGAACTCTGTTAAAAAATAAAATTAAGGAAGAAAATAACATATACATCCGTAACATTGAAGACGGCATTAACGATAATCCCAATTTGTTTTGGAATTTTGTGAAAAATAACAAAAAATATAATAAAGCAGATTACTGTTTCAAGAATCCTGATAACAATTGTATTAATATTACAGATAAATCAATAATATCAGCCGAATTTGCGAACTATTTTAAGTCGGTGTATGAACACAGCTCATCTACCTACCATCTGACTTTTTTGAATTCTATAGATAATTATAGTTCAAATTTCAATTGTTTACAATTTACTAGGATCACTGTTCAAGATATTCACATTGCATTTAAAAAGCTTAAACCAAAGTTCTCAGCTGGACCTGATGGCATTCCGGGATATATATTTAAAGCCTGTCGTGATTATCTTACATACCCCCTCATAATTTTGTTACAAAAATCACTTAACAATAACTTCTTTCCAAAGGCGTTTAGGATCACAAAGGTAACCCCGATACATAAAAAAGGCCCTGGGGACGAGTTCAGTAATTACAGGCCGATTGCAATAGCAAACTGTAGCGCTAAAATTTTTGAATATATATTATATGATAAATTATATTCGCATTTTCAAACTATATTATGTAATCAACAGCATGGCTTCTGTAATAAGAGGTCTATTGAAACAAATCTGCTAACGTTCTCCAATTATGTACTTGAATCACAGGATAAAGGGGAACAGGTTGATGTGGTATATACAGATTTCGCCAAAGCTTTTGATAAAGTAAACCATGATATATTTTTAAGGAAGTTAAATTCACTGGGAATGAGCTATCCTCTACTAAAACTTTATGCAACTTATCTTAGTGATAGGTGGCAATATGTATCTTTCATGGGTGAGAAATCTGAGGCATTTATGGTGGAATCTGGTATACCACAGGGATCTAATCTAGGACCGTTACTTTTTTTGATTTTTATAAACGAAGTGCCTTCCTTAATTACATCTGAGTGTTTATTGTTTGCGGACGATTTAAAAATTTATACAAAAGTGAATAACTTAAATGATCATCTTCAATTACAGTACGACATAGATAAAATATATAATTGGTCGCTAACTAATAAATTACCTTTTAACACTAGCAAATGTGTTGTTTCAACATTCAGTCGCCAAAAAAACCCTAGATATTTTTATTATGCAATGGGGGATACTCAATTAATGAGAGTAAATGAAATAACGGACCTAGGTATTTTATTCACTGGTAAGTTTAGCTTTAAATCACATATACTTAACACTGTTTCTCAATCATATAAATTACTTGGGTTTATAAAACGTACTGCCTATGCTTTTACTAATATTAAGTCAATTATAAGTAATAATAATAATTTTATTCACAAAGTATATAAGTAAGTAATTACAAATATGTTTGGTTAGTGAATAAACAACCCGAAGGTCTCCGATAGGTGTACATTGTACATACACCTGTTTCGGCAAAATACATATGAATAAAAACAACAGTAATTAATTTAATAATGTTAGATATATTATGTTACTACGACTCTGATAACATTATGATTAGAATCAGAGTTGAAATTTAAATGATAATTATTTAAAAGATGCAAGGATAAAATTACAATAATAATAATAAATTGAAATTTTAAAATCAAATTCTAAAATTTCAAAACTTTGGTTAATGTGACCATACGTTTTTTCTTTATTTTTTGATAATCCTATGTATCATGGTTGTCCGTGATATGTATAATTACACCATTAATGCAATATGACAGAAATATCTCGCCTGTTCCAAAAGAAGCGCATTTAACTTCTTTCTGAATAGCATGGGATTATTTATAAGTTTGATACTGTCAGGGATACAATTATAGATTTTCGGAGCTAGGAATGAAAAAGATCTTTGACCAAAAGATTTCATCATTCTCGGAACAATATAGTGGTGTTTGTTCCTAGTTTCATAATTATGTAAAGGTAGGTTACTTTTATCCTTTATGGCGTGGTATTTTATAGAGGCACAAAGAAAATATAACTGTTTCAAGTCAAAAATGTTGCTTTCCCTATATAATCGATCTGAAGGATATGTATGAGGTTTAGACAAAATGATTTTCAAAAATCTTTTTTGGATAATTTCTAATGGATGAATTTGAGTTTTCAGAGCACTTCCCCACGCTAATATACCATAGCGTAGGTGACTCTCGACTAGTCCGAAGTATAACATTCGAAGGTATTTGGTGGGTATACACTTTTTCAGGTATTTAAATTTATAGAGGATGAATTGTAGTTTTTTTATCACGTATCTAATGTGAGAATCCCACTTTAAATTTGTATCTATGGTAATACCTAGATATTTGATACTCATCACAGGTTTTATACTGAAATTTTGTCCGTTTTGTGATATTTCGAGAGGTTTGAATAGATCGCTAGTTAGGTTGTAGTTGGAGAGTGGTAAGTAATAAGTTTTTTTAAAATTTATGGTAAGTATTTTATTATCAAACCAGGCCTTTATTAGTTTTAAATCAGTTTCTGATTTTATTTTCAATTGATACCAGTTATCTGCTTCATAAATAATAGCAGTATCATTAGCGAACCCAATTATATGTCCTGCACTGCGCAAAGAAAATAGACCATTAATATAAAGATTAAACAAGACAGGACCCAAAATTGTTCCCTGTGGTACTCCATAAGATATATTTCTTTGACCACTCGTTTGCCCGGCAATCTTTACTACCTGCTTTCTCTCTGAGAGATAACTTGTGAATAACTGTAGACTATTTTTTCGTATGCCAATATTTTCTAAGGTTTGTAATAGGTTATAATGGCTAACAGTGTCAAACGCTTTTGCCAGATCCAAAAATACACATAAGCAAACCTTGTTATCATTCAATGCTTCATAGGCTTTTGATGTTACATTTAAAATGGCATCTTGGGTGGAGGTATTTTTCTTAAATCCAAATTGTTTGGGAGAAATTAAATTGAATCTGTTAATATACGATATAAGTCTATTTTTCAACAGCTTTTAAGCATTCTGCATTAATCTCATCAAAACCATTTGCTTTTTTAATTTTCAATTCCTTAATCAATGTATCTATTTCACATCTATTCGTGGGTAACAAAACAATCGAGTTTGACAAAGAAGCATTTTCATTTATCTTACAGGGGCTTTTGTCAATTTGTCTAGCCAACTTTTCACCGATTTCTGAAAATGCTTTGTTAAATTCGTTTGCAATGTCAGTTGGATGAGTCAGTTTATTTCCCATTTGATCAATTATAGCTTCAAGAGGCAATTTGTCTTTTTTTGTTCCACTCAAATCTTGTACTATGCTCCATAATTGTTTGTTATTAGAATTTTTTTCTATCTCTTCCTTATAAAAGTTACGTTTTGTTTTTTGGATAAGTGAATGCAGTTTATTTTTATGTCTTTATATATATAACTCGCTTGTAAGAAGCAAGTTGGAGTTTGGTAGCATTATTTGGAGTTCACACATTAATTTAAGCTTGAGACGCCAAATTGAAGCCATACAAAATAAGTTTGTGAAATATATCTATTTTAAAAAACACAAGATGTCTCCTAAATATGAGTCTTATGATCCATTAAGGTCAGAGTTTAGTATGGATAAATTAGTATGCAGGAGAAAACGTCGAGAATTAATTTTTCTTTATAAGTTGTGCAACAATTTAATAGGCTCAGCTGATCTTCTGAGTCAATTGAATTTCTACGTACCCTATCATCGAACCCGTCCTAGGAATTATTTATTCTTAACACCTTCAATAAGCTCGCTAGATAAAATATGTCAGCTATACAATAGCTTAAGTGATAATCTGGACACTGGACTGCTAGGAATTACTCTGAGTCAATTTAAAATATCTATTGCAGATTTAATATTAGAGAATTAGTCTTGTGTGTACATTCAGTCGTTTTTGTCTCATAACCAATATGCATGCGTTGTATTAAGTTATAGTTTGTAACCACAGTTGCATAGAATGAGGGAAACCTGTTTGCTTCTGTAATAAAATGAATAAATAAAGAAATAAATAAATTATTATTATTATTTTTTTTTGTAGGAAGGGGAAATCCAGTTCACGGACAGAGTGCTGGACTCCTATCTTGACGATATAATACCAGCTAAAACCCCTCCCCAAGAGCGTCGACTACTATGGTCATTTGCTCTTAAAATATCACAGGTACCTAAGTAAATTCTTAAATTCTATATCACAGATTAAGTAGGTCTTTGGTTTCTATAATTAGATTTTATCGAACAGGTTGATACTTTTCATAAATCCTAATGTAATTTCGATGGTATTTTTTTTCAGGTTTACTTCAGTAGCAGGGTTTAAACCATATCGCTGCCTTTGGTCGTTGAACATAGGACATTCACTAATAATGTGGCTCACTGAGATGGTTGAATCGCAGTGATCACACATCGGTGCTGGTTCACCCTTGAGGAGATATTGGTGAGTAAGGCTAGTGTGCCCTGAGCGAAGTCGGAAAGCTTTAACTGTATCCAGTCTACATAATCCTGTGGAAGCATATTTGGTCTGAACTATTGATTCTACTCTACGAAGTAACGTATCAGTGCTGTTCCATGTATTTTGCCACTCATCTATGATTTTCAGTCACAGGTTGTTTCTGAAATCAGATCTCTGCACACCTACTTGATTGACATTTTGGTCTTCAACGAGAATTTCAGGGAATTCTATGTCGACATTTCTCAGAAATTCCGAATATCGCACTGCGAGCGGACGAGTAATGGTAGGTCTATTAAGGTATATATTTCCTTCCGGAAACAGAAATTCATTGTTTGGATTCCTAGGGTAAGATTTAACGCCTGATAAATAGGATGTCATGAGTATCTTTCTCCTTTGTTCCAGGGGCATTACAGCAGCTTCACAGTGGAGACTTTGGATTGGAGTCGTTGGAAATGCATTCAAACAGTAACGTAGAGCTAGATTTTGAATTCTTTCTAATCTAATTAACTGATTTTTTCTGGCTGAAGGGTAAACAATGCTGCCATAATCAATTTTCGACAATATTAATGCTTTGTATATCATTAGCAGACTTTTCGGGTCAGCTCCCCATTTTGTGTGTGCTAGGACATTCAAAACATTCAGGGATTGTCTGCATTTGGTGTTAAGATGTCCAATGTGTTCATGCCAGGTAAGTTTGTTGTCAAATATTAATCCTAAGAATTTAATAGTATCCACACACTCTATGGTATTTTCTTTTAGGTATAATAATGGATCGTAATGGGGTTTTCTGAGTCGACAAAAATGTAGACTCTTCGTTTTCTCTTTAGAAAATTGGAAACCAATTTTTTCTCCATTTCTGATGATTTTATTAATGGCTGGTTGCAATACGCGTGTGATGTCACCTACTGTTTTGCCACTACAGAAAATTGCCACATCGTCAACGTATAGACATTTGGTGATACCTGCGCATATTTCATTGATAGCAATTGCAAAGAGAGTACAGCTGAGTGTTGAGCCTTGTGGGACACCATTTTCCAATGATCTAGTAGTTGAGAAGTCTGTAGCAACTTTTACTTTGAAACATCTATCTTTGAGAAACGATTCAATAAATAGTGGTAGTTTTCCTTTCAATCCGAATTTAAACAGTTTGTCCAAGATTCCATAACGCCAAGTCATATCGAAGGCTCCTTTAATGTCAAAGAACACCGCTATTATGTGTTCCCTTTTTCGGAATGCTTCCTGAATGGAGTGTTCTAGTAGGACCAAGTGATCTATTGTCGATCTCTTCTTCCTATACCCTGCCTGATAGGAAACTAATATTCTATTATTTTCCAGGTATTCTTGGAGTCTGTTATTCACCATCCTTTCGAGAAGTTTTCCCTTACAGCAGGTAAGACTAATGGGTCGTAGGTTCGATGGTAACAATTTATTTTTGTTAGGTTTAGGTATAGGGATAATAACTGCTTCTTTCCAGGACTCAGGGTAAGTACTTTCATTCCACAATTTATTGAATAGCTCTAAAAGTGTTTCTTTAATTTCAGATGTCAAGTTTTTGAGCATATCATACGAAACTGTATCCGGACCAGGAGCACCGTTTCTGGATTGCTGAAGGGCTTCTTCTAGCTCTTCCATACTGAATGGTGAGTTATAATCGAGATTTTCTTGTGTGGAAAAGTCTATTTCAACTTCTGATTTAGTTTTTTCTTGTAAAAATCTAGGTTCGTAATTTTTTGTGCTGCTCATTCTCTCAAATTGATTTGCTATCACGTTTGCTATCTCCGTGGGATCATTAGATATGGATCCTGCTTCTGTTTGTATGGAAGTTATCGTGTTACCGGCGTTGATGCCTGATATTGCTTTAACTTTTTTCCAAACAGTTTTTATTTCTGTATCAGGTGTAATTGTAGATGTGTACTGATTCCAGGTATCTCTTTTGTTTCTCAATATAACTTTTCTTGCTTTTGCTCTGGCTTTTTTGAATATTATCAGGTTTTCAGTGGTGGGATATCTTCTAAATTTATTCAGTGCCTGTTTTTTGAGTTTAGTTACATTTTTTGTTTCTACATTCCACCAAGGTACCGCTTTTTTTCGTTCTTTGTTTCCAGATTTTGGTATACTGTTATTTGCTGCTGTGAGTATACAGGCCGTGACTTTCTCAACAGTCAACTCTGTCGGTGGTTCAAGTGAATTCCTGAACTTTTCCCAGTCAGCTTTCGCCGTGTTCCATCTTACGGGTACAGAATGTATGATTTTTGGTTTATCCATTTGAATGTGTATTGGAAAATGGTCACTGTTGTGTAAATCGTCATCAGTACTCCAGACAAGTTTTGGTAGCAAATCACTGGATGCCATTGTGAGGTCTATTGCAGAGAAGTTATTCGATTTTGTGTTTAAATGTGTTGCAGAACCCGTGTTCAGAAGAGCGAGATCATCTCTTTCCAGCCATCTTTCGAGAATCCGACCTTTAGCATCTGTTTTCAATGAGCCCCAGAGTTTGTTGTGTGAATTGAAGTCTCCCATGAGCACGTATGGTGAAGATAGTTGCCCTGTGATGTGGTCGAGTTGTTCGATCGTCCAATTTGTATCAGGTAAGTAAATATTACAAAGTGTTATTTTAACAGGACTTATCACTTTGATCGCAACAACTTGTAGTTCAGTATTGATGTTGATCTCTGAGCTGACGACGTCTGATCTGATGATAATTGCTACACCAC
>CAJUYG010007819.1:0-10463 GCA_910591675.1 Galerucella calmariensis | reverse complement strand
TAGCGTAACGTAACGCGTAACGGTCAGATCTTTTGCGTCGCGACCCCTGGTCGCTCAATCATAACCTGGCATAAAGAACTAAAGTTCCAAAAAAATTCGGGGAAATTTAGCATTATCTATCGTGGTATCTGTGCAAGCTATAGTCATGCACCAAACTCCTCTTATTATTTAGATTAGTATACTTTAGATAAGAATTGTCACAGAGAAAAAACCTCTGGCAAATTTTGAAACGGGCATGTTAGCACACACTGACTATAGTTGAGACTGAGCTTGATTTTGGGTTGATACGATAATTTTCCGTCTATCAGTGCGGCCAAGGTATATTCACCCTCTACCCATTGACTTCCACCCTTTGCACTCTACCCGCCAAGCTCCCCTCCACCCGCCAGCACTGCCGGCCGCGGATTAATGGTTAATGGATAGTTCCATTCGTATCTACAGAATCCGATAGATTTATATACAGTAGAATCTCTATGGTATCGCTACCAGTTTCTCTGTTTAATTCATTGGGTTTCAATATATTGTATACATATATAGGATGAACAGAATATTTGGCAATGATTTTCTAGAGTCCATCGTATCTCTGAGGCTGTTCTATTTTATGTATACAGATAGAAAAAAATTTATGATCTTGGATCTGGCTCCAACTTCCTCTTAGGTGTGCCGGAGCCCAAGCCACAGTGCAATATCCGGCAAAACCAATGCCAAGACAACCCATACCATCAAGCGCACTCCTTAATGTTTGCGGGAGGGGGAGCTAACTCTAGTAACCTGCACCAAATATTACAGAATAAAAATATAAGATGTTTCACTCCAGGGCGGTTTGATTCAAGTTGCTGTCCCAAACGGACGCCGCTCTCATAAATTATGTCTACGACTCGCTTTTGTTGTCAGAGACCGGTAGATACCAGAACAGTTCGAAAAGCTTATTTTATTTTAAGCTATACAGGGGTAATTAGAGAAATATATATTTAAATTAATAGGATTCTTTATCACAAAGGTTTATATTTAAATGTTGATTATTTCGAAAAATGTTCGGGATATGAATTTGAAAAGGTAAGTGAAAAATAAACTTGAATTTTTAAAATGAATCAATTCACAGTTTTTATCCATCATCTTAGTAATTTTGTGATACTTATTGATAATCTATCAGATATTTATCACAAATTGAATTAAATATACTCATTAGCTACCAGAATAATAGGGCCACTAAATCTTAAATTTTGATCTTTAAATAACGCGTATTTTTTTTATTGACAAGTTTAAAACAGTAAAAAGAGAAGCAGCTGCCGGACTTTATTAAAAAAATTTATAAATGTTGTAAAATACTTAGTTTGGAGTTTGGTTTATGTGTTGAATTTAATCTATTGTCTTTCAAATCTTTCAATATACATTTGAGAGTAAAATATATACGGACTCTGGTGTAGAGACTTGCATAATATTTGAAAGGAAATTGATTACATGGATGATCAAAAGAAAATTTAGTAAATTCGATAAGAGTATAAAAACGATAAAAGGATATTTCTGGTTTTCCCACCTTGCTGGAACAACCCATCACAGCACAACACACGGGCATTTTAAAACCACTTTTATAATATTATTGTTACTTTTGGAAGACAGAAGACTAAATGAAATAAACAAAATTCTTTGGTCCTTAATCCTTGAGTACTAACACACTTAAACACACTGTCTCACAGACCGTCAGTATCGAAAGGTTGAGTATAAAATATCTTCCCACTCCCGCGCTCCAAACGTTGGCCAGTTACGTAATTTCAGAACACATCAGCTAAGATTTCCAAAAAAATACGAACAAGCCCAACTTTAGGCTTTATATTTTTCTCATTAGTCTGTTAATTTTTTGTGTTTTCTTGCTTAATGTACTTGTTTATATAATATCACTTATTATAAAAATAAATCCGTAATTTTGTATTAGCAAATATTACAAAATATTTAGTGTTTAAGCTTTGCTATTAAAGAGAAATATATTAATATGATTTTTTGCTCATTTCAACAATTAATTAATAAATTTTAAAAATCCATACAACATAAATATAAAACACGAACAACCAATTATAAACACCGTTCTAAAAGAATAGCGCTCGACGGGAGACGTCCCGTATAATAAGGACGTAGCGACGTACTGTACCATCCAAGTCACCATAGACAGTCACCAGCGACATCGGTGCTTTACGCTATAAATTCGAACGAGTGAAACATGTTATATTTTTATTCTGTAATATTTGCCTGCACTCCATTGGCTTTTATTGCCTCAATCACACGTTTGTGACATTGTAATCCAAAGGTGGAGGAGGGCTTAGACCGTTACGAAGTTGACATGGGGCTGTTGAATACAGCATTGTGGTTATCACCATGTGGTTTAGAACCCAAGACTGTGAAATGAGAAACACAAGATGCTCCTTTTCACTAGGAGAACATACCTCTGTATTTCAGGCATAGATTTATGCTATCCTAGAATGTGTCAGAATTAACCAATATAGGACTGACACTCATAGGATAAACATAGGAACTAACTGAGAACCCTTGCAGCTGAATGAACTAGCAGACCACATTAAAGTAAGTTAGTGTGGGTACCGGGACATAACGGCATTTCTGGAAATGAACAAGCTGATGAACTCGCGATAAGAGGTTCAGCAACAGCATATGTTGAGGAACACTCCAAAGCAGGAAGAACTACTGAATATCAGTAGGAATAAGCTAAGAATTATTACAGATTATTTAACGGGTCATACCCCGGTAAAAGATCACCTGCATAAAATAGGGTTATATAACGGGGACCTCAGCTGCAGACTTTGTGGCATATGGAGACCGAGACCGTAACCCATATCTTATCTGACTGTGAGGCACTGGACTCGAGGAGACAAACAATATTCGGAGAAGCCAATGTGCCACCCGAAGTATACCTATGGCACACATCTAATGGACCTATATCGTCTACTCGAAGGTACGGGGATAACTGGATGGGTGGAATAAATGTGGGAGTAGAGTACAATAAGCCAACAGGCTACAATGCTCCCGGCATCAGAACGGCTCCCAAACACACACACAAAAAAAACGACTGCGCTTCTTAGTACTGCATACTGTCCATCGCTGAGTCGTTGTCATCAGGAGATCGCAGAAAAAAGGTCCATTTATCTATCTATCTTCACATAAGAAGAACGTGTGCAAAGCCTTAGGCTTTGATCGATATTGATGTTCAGATATTGTTATGTGCAGCTTCTTCGCGCATACGACTGCAACTTCTAGTGGGTTCTTCTTATGTGAAACGAAGTCTACTTACGTATTACTTAATTGCAACACCCAATTCACTTGAAATCACACAAATTCCAGACGTCCTAATCTAACTGATTTCTGCCGAAGCCATCCCATCTGGTGAAATATTCTAAGCTTGTGTTGAGTTTAAGCCTTTAAACTTCAACGGTACTCTTGAAACTCTCAATTTCTGCAAGCGACCACGGCGTTTGACGATTTTTTTTCAACAGTGTCCAAGTTCTGTAATAACGTGAATGGAAAACCAAAATAATGTTAATGAGGCATGAGCTGACAGTGACACCACTTATTATAGATGCTGCATCTTAAAGGGTGTTTCAAATTTAACCCAGGAGTATTTGTAGTTTTTCCAAAATCAATTGCAAAAAAGCTAAATAACTTGCTCCTCTCACTTGCTAGGCTTTTTCTTAGATCAGCATATGCTGTGTTTCCGCACTGGAGCCCATTTAAATAGTTTTCAGAGCTTGCCAGATAGGGGTTAAAACAAAATGAGCCCAAGATATGAACAAATTTATACACATATTAATTGCTGCTTTTTGCAGCAAACTCCATTACCTAATGTAAAATTAGACAAGTGATTAGGTAATAAATTAGGGCATATGAGAATACAAAAAAATTGAATTAACTGTGTGGACCCTTTTTTGTGGAATCTTATCATATTAGTACAAAAATATATTATTCCATGCATCAAAATTATAAGTAATTTAATAGAGTATCTTAAATGAACAAGTGTCTCCAATTGGGTATAGGATATGTGAGAAAGTACTACAAGTAATATACAATACATTTATTTAAAAATACAAAATAAATACAGCTTAAATTCCAAATTGTAAAAATGTTCTCCTTGTGCCAGCTATTGATAATATAATTCGATATTCATTCCATCATGGATTTCATCTATAAATGAATTAAGGAAAAACATATAATATTTTAACTATATCAGTAATGATAATATTGTAATTTCAGCCCATTTTTAGGAAACTCATTCAAATTGCTGTAGTCCTAGTCGCAGTGAACACACAAAATCGCAACTTGTTATTTTGTGTTAGATTATAGTATTTTTTATTATAAATAATTAGTAGCATAACGTCAATTGTGTTTTTAACAATGACTGCTTCATTTCTTAAATTCTGTATACAGTTTTGCCCATAAGTGTGGATTGTAATTAAGTTGCTTTTTAAATTTCAGAGCCATGACAAAAATATAATAAAATATGTAAACTTAGATAAAACCAAACTTTTATCGAAAAAGGATACAATCCTGTAATTGAATATGGTCCTTGAAAGTTGTATACCATTTTTTCAAAATTATTTTATCCCATCGTGTGCCAGTTTGTGCAGCAATAAGCTTTTTCAGATCTCCAACTGTATCATCAGGGTTACATTTAACTCTTACCTTTTTCCCTAAGCGATCGTTACAAGTTATTTCTATCATATTGATACAACACAAAATCTTTATATTATTCTAATATTATTATGTTTCAGTTTAGTATAAAAGTGTGTATTGTTTTTCCCAATTTTAACCTAGCTCTATTTGGCTTGGCATATGACAAATGATCTTGCTCTTCTACTTTTTTATTTCATTTTGGCAGTCACAGGTAGCTGACTCTAGCGATAGATATAGTTGATGAAATATTTTCGTTATAACATATTTTTTGGTCAATGAAAACTGTTTGTTTGTTTCATATCTGATCCTTCAATTGATGATTGATTAATAATTATTTTTATTGAGATAGGCGAAAGACTCTTTTTATGATCAGCTCGGATAAAAGAGAAGAAGATACAGACCCAATGCTTAAATTTTAAAATATATGACATAGAAGTTAGAACAGAAGACATTTAAAAAATAAATATGTCATCTTTTATGAAAACCAAAAAATTGTTTTCACAGTTAAAGAATCAAGTTTTACTGCAGGTAACTTTGGAATATTTTTTGTTAAATATTTACTTTGATAATTGAGTATTTTAGCATATAGTATACTTATCAACTAATAAAAATGTAGACTTGATACAAAAGAGAGAACAAATAATGGCTCGAGGACTTCCTAAGCAAAAACCCATAAATGGAGTAAAGAATATTGTTCTCATATCTTCTGGTAAAGGAGGTGTTGGCAAAAGTACCACTTCTGGTAAATATTTATATTTTTTATCTGGAGCAATTATTTTAAACAATTTATAACACCCAACAGTGTCAACAATATGCAGTTTTCTTTTTTAGTTAATGTTGCCACAGCTTTAAAGCATATCAATCCTAATAAGGGAATTGGTCTTCTTGATACAGATGTATTTGGTCCTTCACTACCCTTGATGATGAACTTAAATGATCAACCATTTCTAACCAAAGATAATCTAATGGAGCCTCTTGTAAATTATGGAGTAAAATGGTAAAGATTTACATAAAAATTTGACATAACATATAGTTTTTAGTATGTCTATGGGTTTTCTTGTAGATAAAGATGCCCCTGTAATATGGAGGGGTCTCATGGTAATGCAAGCTTTGGAGAAATTGACCAGGCAGGTTGATTGGGGAAATTTAGATTACTTGATAGTAGACACACCACCTGGTACAGGAGATACACTGCTGAGTCTTGTGCAGAATCTGCCCATATCAGGTATATGTTTACAATTTTAAAAATAAATTGTGCATTTAAAATTTTTTCTTACTAGGCATTGTATTGGTAACTACTCCTCAAAAAGCAGCATTGGAAGTAACAAAGAGAGGAGCTGGATTATTTAAGAAGCTCAATGTACCAATAATAGGGATAGTGGAAAACATGAATTACATAAAATGTACTTCATGTTCCAACAATATGAGTATATTCGGTGAAGGTACTTTAAAACTAGCAGAAGAACTGAATTGTAACATATTGGGCAGTTTTCCATTAGATCCGGATATATCTGTGAGTACTAATGAAGGAACACCAATAGTAGTTAGCAAAAAGTCCAGTGATGTTAGCCAACTTTATAAAAGTGTAGCACTGAGTGTTGTTGAGTTTATAGAAAAAAATAAATAATTATAAAAATTGGTAATTTATTAAAAGTCCTAATAACAAACCCTACCCATGTGGAAGAAATTTTGCAAGGTTTTGAGCATACTTGAAAAAATTTACATGTGTGTTTGGAAAAGGGACACTAGTATATGTAATTGCGTGTGGTAAACCAATATTCAGATTGCGAAAGAGTAGAAGTTTCTGAATTTGAATGAATGCGGAACAGTACTTTGTCAAAATTTGATTCTTATAAATTGACATGTGCTGGGTGGAATATTCAACTTCAGTGACTCACATTTGTTTCATTTTCGTAGGTAAATTATTTATAAATTTAAATAATGTATAATCGATTCTTTATGGTTACCTATGTCATTGCTTAATGTATCTGGTTCAAACAAATTTATATCACATGAGTACCTGAAAATTGATAGAAATTCATCACTATCTGACATTGATAAGGAAGATACAGGGCCATAGATTGCATAAAAATCTAGAAGAGTCGCTAATAACTTATTACCCGATATTTCAAAGGCAATACTGTAAATTCATCAATCTGAGGAAAAAACAAGATTAATGTTTTAAACTTCAAAATATTATTTATTGTCCAGTTGTCGAATTTTTTATAAGTGTCCTATAGGAACCAGTTAAAAAGAACTTAATTGAGCTTGATAATCTAAAACGTTGAACTGAATAAATATAAAAAATATATATAATGTATATATAAAAAAAATCCAAAACAGCTAAAACAGTAACTCTAGGTAAAACAATTTATTTTATTTGTAAAGTGATCTAACAAGTTTAAAATAAATTCTCATCAAGTCAATGTGTACAGTCCACTCATTTAATATAATTCAATTAACTATATACATAATTTTGGTCCATATCGAGCCGGATGCAAGAAAAAAACAGTATCCAATTCAAGTCAAACACAATTTAAGCAAAAGACAAGATCGTCAATGAAGCCAAGAGTAACTGCCGTATCGTAAAGAAACCCAATTCAAGGTAGTGTAAATTGCTATTTCCAATCCGAAGATTACACTGGCCGACAGAATGGGCCCCAAGTTCACGTGTTCTCTTCACAATTAGGAGAAAAATTGGAGGTTAGATCGTTTCAAACTATTTTTTTCTCCTATCTGTTAATCACAAAATCTATTATTCATAGCAATTGCAAATATTGAGTCAATTTAGTGGAACTTTTGATATTATTTACTATTCAAGAGCAGTCAAATCAATTTATGCTATTTTACAAATCTCATTAGGTTACAATTCTGAAAATTTAACTGCAATCCATGCATGTTTCCAATTTTTAACGATTTAACGATAGGTATCTATTTTATTTATAATTAACAAAAATCGATTATAATGACTTTAAAACATTCAATACCTATACGGTGTAGAGATTCAATTTAAGTGCGTTTGGACAATTTAAAGCTATTTACAAGTTGTTTAAAGAGCAATACTCCAAACATGACTCCAACTATTTCAGATGTAGAATTGAAAGTTTTAAAGGGCTATAGGTATGATGAATTTGATCAAATACAGAAAGATGTAGAACAAAAATGTGCTGACGATGATTTAAAGGAACATTTCACAATACGTAGCCAGTTTGATAACGACTTTTTTCAAGTAATGGGTATTTTGAAACACTAAGTGCAAGTTAATACGCCAATTATGAGTAATAAAATAAGCAATAATAATAACAACGATACATTTCAAACAAGCTTTCTTCCAAAATTAAAGTTGCCGACATTTAAAGGTGACTATGAGAGTTGGCTTAATTTTAAAAACAATTATTTATCTATTGTTCACAATAATACAGCAATAAACAGGGCAAATAAGTACAATTTCTTACGCACTTCTTTAGATGGTTATGCAAAACAAATAATATAGGTGGAAAAAGGTGGAAAAAAAAGATTCGATAAAAAACTTATTTTGGCAAACAATCATATAAAGGCTATTTTTCATACAGAATCTATCAAAATAGAATCTGCTCAAGCATACAGAAAATTGATTAATGAAACCACAACACATTTAGCAGCTTTGAAAAACTTGAATTTATCTGCTTCAGAAAGCTCAGACATTTATTTAATCTATTTAATTACAGCCAAATTAGATTTTAGCTTGCAAAAGAAATGGGAGGAATTTGAACCTCTTTTGGAATTACCCACATTAAAGGAGCTTCTTGAGTTTTTGAATAAAAAAGCTGATGCACTGGAGAATTGGCAGCAGAATCAAACACAACCATGTGGGTCACGTGATTATGGCTTCTTCAACACTCACAACAATCAAAAACGATTTAACAATTATAAAAGCCCTATTAAGTTCAATCTTGCAATTGATTCGTTAAAATGTAACTTTTGTCAAGGAGAACATACAATTTATTCATGTGACAAGTTTTTGAAATTATCGGTTGTAGAGAGAATGGAAAAGGTTAAAACTTTAAAGCTATGCATAAATTGCTTGAGAACAAATCATAATAGTGAACAGTATCGCTTGGGTCGCTGCAAAAAATGTTCGCAGAAACACAGTACACTGTTACACGAAGACAATCCTGCCAATATTAATACACAAGCTGATTCTGAGACAAATTTATTAGTTAAAAATTTTAATGCTACACAAGTTTTACTATCTACTGTAACTTTCCAAGTTAAAGACAGCCAGAACAATTTTCATACTGCCAGAGCAATTTTAGATAATGGCGCTCAATCAAATCTAGTACACCTAACTCAAGAATTTTGTACAAAATTGAATATTCCATTAACCAATACCTATACCTACCCCTATTATTGGTATAAATCAAACAGAAAGTATTATTACTAAAAGATGTTCTACCTATAACGATATTTTCAAAAAGTATTGACTATTCCACAACATTAAATTGTTTGGTAGTTCCCAATATAAGTAATAAAGTACCGTCTCAACTTGTACATTATTCTTCAGGGAATATTCCAGAGGATATTAAATTATCGGATCCCCAGTTTTATGAGCCCACTAGTATTGACATGCTCATAGGAGCGGGGGAATTTTGGAATCTATTATCTCAAGGTCAAATAAGGTTATGTAAAAATCTACCAATTATCGAAAACAGCAAGCTAGGATGGATTATTTCACAACAATTGAAATGGTTTTGGGAGCTAGAGGAAGTCCCCAATGTTAATTTTAAGTCACAAGATGACCCCGAATGCGAACAATTATTTTTAAAGGACACAAGTAGAGCTTCCAATGGTAAGTTTATTGTAAAACTACCATTTAAATAGTCTCCAACACTTCTTGGAAATTCATCTAAGCTTGTAGTTGAAATGAATCAAAATTATCATGTGAACAAATAAAAATTAGATTGTCAAAAAAAATATTCTGTCATTATAAATGTCAAAAAAATTTCCAGTGTAATTCGCTGTTGGGTACCCACGAGGAAAAAAATTTCCAATAAAATTTATCCGTTGCGATGGTGATCTGTCAGAAATACACGTTCTGATTGGTTAAAAATTACATATGTGGAATTTTCGACATAAAAAATGCTCAAAATTTGTCTAGAGATGTATTTTGGAATGAGAAATCGACTGCCTTAGTCTGTTTTTGTATAAAATTATTTTTTCTCCTCTAAACGGAGTCATGAAATTTTCGAAAATCCACTTGTCATAACTAGAGATACTAATATAGCTTACTAATATGATAGAAAGAACGTTCTAGTCTTCGGGGGGGTATTTTGGAAAAAGAAATCGACTGCTACAGTCTATTTTTGTAGGAGTCATTTTTCCCCTCCAAATTTGCGAAAATCCACTTTTCAAAATTAAAGATGCTCATAACTCGACTAATATGATAGATGGAACGTTCTACTTATATAGTCTCCATGGTTCTACTCTTCGGCAATCGAAAAAATTTTACATATATATTTTGAGTGGATAATTCCAAGCAATAACGGAATTAGCGAGAACCAGTTTACATTGAATATTTCCATACCCACCCCTTGCTTCAAAATTTTCGACAAAAAAAAAAGGTTTTCGACATAAAAAATGCTCAAAATTTGTCTAGAGGAGTTTTATTGGGACGACAAATTGACAGCCACAGTCTGTTTTTGTATAAAATCATTTTTTCTCGTACAAATGAAGTCATCAACCTTTCGAAAATCCACTTTTCAAAACTAAAGATTCTCATAACTCGATGAGAATATGATAGAACGTTCTAT
>CAJUYG010007818.1:0-10467 GCA_910591675.1 Galerucella calmariensis | reverse complement strand
AGCACTCTAGGAAGATGTGGATTGAACGATGGAAAAAATTGAAGAACAACAAGCTGCAAAAACTTAATCCAGACTTATTACCAAACGAGACAAACCCAGCAGGTCGGCGCAACCAAGTAGTTATACATCGACTAAGAATCGGACATACGAAATTAACCCACGAACATTTATTGAAAAAGGAACCAGTGATTACCTGTTACGTGTGTGATCTGCCAATGACCGTGGAACATTTAATAGTCGAGTGCCCACTATATCATACAGAACGAGTAGTGTACAAAGTGTCAAGTGACCTTAAGTGTGCGTTAGACAAGAAAAACTATACCGGAACAATCAATTTTTTAAAAGCGATAGACTTATTTAAACGAATTTAATTTTTTTTCTAGTGACCTACATATAAATTTCAATAATCAGCATACTGACTAACCAAAAAAACACTATACCACCGCTAATAACCTATCATGGTTGATGCGGATTAAGAAAATAAAAAAAAAATAAAAAAAAAATAAAAGGGCAATTACAAAAAGATTGAGATTCTCGAATACAATGTTCCCGAATGTCATATGTTATTATAACTTGGTTACAGAAGAAGTTAAAAGACATTTTGTGTTCGAAATGTAGTCTTCAATTATCAAATTGCGAGCTACTAAATTGCTAATGACTGTGTAATAGTAAAGAAATTATTGGATTAGAAAACTTTAGTGCCAGAATCCAGATTGAAAAAAAAATTATTTTGTAAACCTTTTTCAAGGATTTATGTTTGTAGCCATTGAAATGAATCTTCTCCATGTTGTTTTGATTGAATATTTACCTGTAAAAATACATCAGAAGCCGTAACTTGCTGCTTGTAAGTTATATCCCATGCAGGAGTTTTTTTCCAATCTGTTTGAGTCTTATTTTCTCCTTCATCTTCATCTAAAAATTTATTTTCATCTTCTTCCAACAGCTCTTCTCTTTTTTCTTTGGATTCAATTTTGCTGTAAGGGTTTACTTTTTTCTTCTTTTCCCCATTTCCATCATCCCCTTTATCTAAAACTAAAACATAAATTACATTTTCTCTAACATTTTCTGAACTTTTTCCATAATTAATTATTGTTTTGCATTATATTCTCTACACCAAACATTTCTACTTACAGGTTTCAGTTTCAGCACCATCTTCAATTTCATTTTCAGAATCAGAATTATCACGTTTTGGATTGAATAATTCTGAGAGCTTTTGTATTTCATTGAATTCGAAAGTCATTTTTGCTTTTAATGTATTATACTGAATTGACAAAACTCTGTAACGTCTCTATGGAAACGTCTCACATATCACATTAGTCTAGTTAATAGAGGTACCATTTTTGTAACAAAAATCAATAACAAATACTCATATTGTTATAGAATGATTTTTTTATAAAAAAATATGTCGCATGTGAATGGTTTTTCACCCATTTTTTTCAGAACTTGTATTTCATGATCCTGTATGTCATTTTTTTACGCATTCGATATGACACCTTTTCATACTTTTCATAATAATTATTTTTCGGATTCTGAATATGAGTATTGTTATGAAGTATTATCCCAACTAACTACACTACAAAAAATGATTGAAAATATTTTAATTCTTTCTGGAAGAAATTTCGACTTGACACCGTAACAACTTTATTTGAAATTAAGTAATGATAATCAATGTTGAGCTGTTAAAATACGGACTTTATCAACACTTCATAAATATTGACATTTAATTAGCAATAAATTAATTTAAATTAGTTTTGATTTCTAACTACGTATTAAATTGGATAAATTAATCTTTGTAAAACAATATACATTATTACCATTTTTTGACGGTAAGAAGCCCATTTTCCTTTTATATTTTCAACAGTCGCAAGTATAACATACAGGGTGTGTATAAAAAAATCAAATGAATTAAATGTTTTTTCCGGTATATCGCATAACCTATTTAATTCCTCGTATTCGCACTTTGCAATTATTAATGTAATGAAAAAGTCTTCATGTTTCATAGTTTTAAGAATGCAAATTAATGTGTCAAGATTTATTATTGTCTGCTGGTGTATTTAATCATATAAGTATTCTACGCAATCTCGAACGTTAAATTAAATCCAAATGATTCGTCATTCATTAGGTTTATTTGTGTTAAGTGAAGACCTACTTTAATAATTTAAGTTTATAGTGACTTCAGTAAAATTCTAATATTTTATTTAGTTGATATTAATAATACACTGGGTAAGTTAACAATTACTACTTACTATGGTGATACAAATGCACATTAAATTTGGTAAATTAATAAAGTTTATCCCAAATCAATTGCAAAAGTGCCAACTAACTTCTGCAACTGATTTTTGATTGTGAATATTCATGTAAAAGTGAGTGTTGCTATTTGGCTACATAAATTTAAGATGCCTGCCAGCAACGAACTGGACAAGCCAGGTAGATGTTGTCGAAATTGGTCAAAATAATTGTACTCCAGTGATAAGGTCGCTTGTGTCGCCGGTCTAGCACAGTTTGGTGAAGCCTCGCTTCTATACTGGATGTTTGAAAATGAGTTTCAGTCATGCTCTATTGATTTTGCAGACTTAGACCTCATTTGTGCCAAATAAATTTTATCACATTCTCATTATGTCTTTCTTAAATGTTTACTGTACAAAAAAAATGTTTGTGTTTTTATTTGCAGATCCAAAATGAAAACCAAAATTATTATTTTTGTTATAACAATATATTTCAGTATTAACCTTACTTTAGAATATGGTAACTACAATCCAAATAGAAGTAAGTATATTCCTACATATTGTATTTATACCTACAGTCTTCCTCATTAGCTAATATTCCTTCATTTTCATACTTCTAACTTTTTTATTTTGTATTTGGCCGCTTTTTTATTTAAGATGATGTATGCACCTATGTCTGTATTTTGGGGTGACATTCACTGAGACCTAAAAGATCCATTGTGCCCCCTTACTTCCACTCAGTTTCTGAGGAGAGTCTCAGAAACTAGTAGTTCCTTTAGTCCTATTTCCCGGAGGAATTTTAGGATGTCTGCAGGCTTCAACTTAGGTAAATGTTCCTCTTCTATCCAGTAATCTCCCAGGTGCTGTGCTCTGGGATTCTGATGCGCTATGCAGTTGGAAAGTATGTGGATGGAGGTTTCTTCGACCATGCCACAAAATCTGCATTCTTCCTCCACTATTTTGAGCTTTTTCAGGTGCCCATTCAGGCGACAATGTCCCGTTGGATCCCTGTTAAAACTCTTAGCGCAGTTTTACTTTGACTTATGCATTCATTTGATCTTAACAGGTTGTAGTCACCCAGAAGAGTCTTTGATTGTATAAGCCCTACTAGATCTTTCCAATGGTCAGATCTTCTCTTTTTCTCGGCTTTACCTTTTTCTTCCAATATTACATTGGGGCTGATTCCGCAGCTGGGTTCAGGCTCCCAGAGAGGTATTTCTTTTACAATCTCTTTGTTTATAAAAACTGAAGAACTTTTTGCATTAACACGAAAAGTTCCCATTTTTGTTTCAATTCCTCGAATTTCACAAATTGTTTTCAACTAACGATACAAGCAATATATTAATTTCAACTGTACAGAACGTCTTAAACATCATAAAAATAATCATTGCACTACAGCTATTCTTAAAGGATGAGATTATAAAAAATATATTTTCTTTTAATAAAAAATGAATTTATTTATTCCACCGTATATGGCTTGCTGGAAGTTTGTGTAGATGGAAGAATTACAAAATAAAGCTATTGATTGATTTTTTTATTAAAAATATTTAGCAAACCTTTAAATTCCCAAATAGTATACGGGGAAGATGTCAATGAAGAGTAAAATTATCATTATTTTGTATTGATAAAAAGACAACCAATTTTATAATGAAATTTCACTATAATAGGTACATAAGCAACTAGTATGAAATAAATATGAATTTTTAAATTTTCAGGTCTTTCAGAAATAAAAAATATAACTTCGAAAATTATAATGGGTATTCTCCTCTGGATCAAAATTCCGATTGTTTGTCTTTTCCTGTATACTGTTTGAAAATTGAAAGTTCTTTTACTCTACAATTTTTTTCACAAAAACATTACTTTCTACTGAAAATGAATAAAAATCTGACAAAAAAATAAAAAAATATTTCATATATCTCACTCTTGATTCGATCACAAATTGTATTCAATACAATTATAATTTGTTATTTTTTTTATTCTTTTTTCTACGTTAGATATACATATATATTTAAAGAAAAAGGTAAAAAATACAATTTTTAGACTAGACATCGGTAGTCTAAGAGAGTTCTTAAGAACTCTTTTGTTCATCTGCTATTTCATTTCCTTCTACTCCAGTGTATCCTGGAATCCATAGTAAGGTGACTATATTGTTCTCGCCTAGTTCATTGAGTTTGTCTAGGCATTCCCACACCATTTTGGAACTGATTACACAAGAGCTCAGTGCTTTAATGTCTGCTTGACTATCCGACATTATGATAATCCTTTGTCTTCTTTATCCTTTATCAATATTGAACTGGACTTACTTTCCTATGGCGTGGATTTCCGCTTGAAAGATACTTGGGGCTTTTCCCAAGCTTTCAGAGTGTTTGGTT
Source organism: Galerucella calmariensis (assembly GCA_910591675.1). Taxonomy (NCBI): domain Eukaryota; kingdom Metazoa; phylum Arthropoda; class Insecta; order Coleoptera; family Chrysomelidae; genus Galerucella; species Galerucella calmariensis. Next base: position 5,870 of record CAJUYG010007818.1, on the reverse strand, counting down.
CCTGGCCCGAACACTCCTAACCTATTGATTTTGAGCCGTCTGTGTACCATTGAATGGCATTCTTTCCAAGTCTGGTAATGGTATTTCAATCCCATTTCTTCTTGTTGCTCAATTCCGTAACGAATTTATTTTTCATCATACCGTCTTGTGGCTTGTCCCAGGTTGTCTCTTTTCTAAGAAGTGAGGAGGTGGTTTTTTTAATGATTCCCTCTCTTCTTAGTATGTATTTTGTTCTTTCTGCAACGCTTTCCACCACTATATGTAAAGGGGTGAGGTTAAGAATCACTTCCATGGCTGCCGTTGAGCAAATTCTCATTGCTCCTGTATTTAGGATGATGGTTTGAAACAGAAATACTACCACCTTTGTGAATTTAAATATATTTTTTTAGGGCCAAAAATAATGGGAGACCTGATATCATTAAGAATACTTGACCCAAGACGGGTAAAATTACAGAAAAAAATTGTTTTATACCACAATTATTTCAGATCCAACGTAAATCCTCCTGCAGCCAATATGTTAAGAATGGTAAGTATACTTCCCATTCTTTTTATTTTTCTTGTACCTACACTTCCTTTTACTTCATTGCAGCAGTGTTGATTTAAAAAATCTTTGTGGTTCAATTTCCCAAAATAATTTACAAAAATGTAGCATACAGAAGTGTTAAAATGTCAATAAAAAATGTTTATTTTTAGAAATATCACCACGGTGCGGCAAAAGCAGCTCAAAAATGGGCGGAAGCTTGTAAATTTTTAGTTCATGACAACGTTACTGGGAGATATATCAAAAATTATGGTTCTTGCGGACAAAATATATTCGTAGCAACTCATAAAGTTCCATGGTAAGGTAACATTATACTATTATTTAATCCATTACTTTGAAGATATGCAACATTCAATACATACATATAATATAATAGTATATTGAACAGTATCTAATTGCATAAACTTTTTCATATTGAAATAATTTTCATTCTTTTGCGTATTAAAAAACATAATGAACAATAATAAGCTCATATTTATTCCTTTGGTAGTTCTGGATCTTTAAGCCAAAATCCAATAAATATTTCAGGTATTTTGCTGTCAAAACATGGTGGTTTGAGAAAGATCTCTTTAAATATGGCAGACGAAATAATTTGACAACTACAGGACATTACACTCAAATGGTTTGGGCAAATACACACGAAGTCGGTTGCGGCGTTGCACAATGTTCAGTTCAATCAAATAGCACTCCTTTCAAATCAACAACTTTTTATAATTATGTATGTAATTATTGTCCCATGTAAGTAAAGCCAGATGATACATAATTTCCAGGTTGTCAAATCTTTCTTGAAAACCATTCACTTTGTATTTGACCTTGCGGGAAGTTTGAATATTTGGGAAAACCTAGATCTAAAGTCATGAATGAATGAATGAATATAAAACCCTCCACCATTTGTTATTTGATTGTCCAATATATTCAGTAATGAAGCCGAATGTCAAGATAATTACTGGATAGCTATATATGGAATATCTTAAAAACACATTCTTTTATTTTGAATGAAAAACTTATTTTTTTTTATTCTGTTGTACTTGGAGAATATTTTTGTTAATCCCAAACCCTTGCTGTAAACTTTATGTTTGAGAATCAATAAATGTATTATTATTATTATTATTATTAATTAAAATTATTTTGTAGAGGAAATCATCCCGGCCGACTTGGACGGCCTTACGTTAAAGGAAAACCTTGTGGTTTATGTCCAAAACACTGTAGAAGAAAACTTTGTACTAATTCTTGTGAAGCTGCCGACCAATATACTAATTGCAAACAGATGTACAAAGCATTTCCCACCTGGCTTTGTAATACTCACAATACAGCCGAAGGAATGGAAAGAAGAATTAATTGTCTAGCTACTTGTACTTGTAAACGAAATACACAGCATTAAACATTTTTAAGAGTTTTTTTCTTCGCCATTTGATCCTTTTTTGATGTTATTTTTGGCTCACACTGTACGTAAGTTTTCGGAGAATGGGTAACACTGCAGCTCTTGTCCCTTTCTTTATGTAGTTAGTTCAATAGAGGAGTTCAGTCTAAGGTCAGTGTGGCCAACAAGAAGTGGTTTTTTCTGACAAGAATGACAGTTGAGGTCTATAATTCATAACATAAGATTTTTGCATATTTTTTATCATTGCGAACATCTATATTGCTTTATTAAAATGATTAATACACCCCCGAAGAGTATATATTGTGATTTAAAATGACTTTTCAGCTGAATACTCAGCATATCGGCAAAGAATACACCAGCTTAGCAAGAAGCGAAGTTTCCGATCCTTTTTTTATATGCGCATGTCTGAAAGGAGCCATTTTTATAATAAGATACTTGTCATACTTCATTTTGTCAACCAATCATATCGCCGATATTTGAAAATCGGTCTCTCAAGGTCATACATTTTTGTCACCAAAACATCAAAGAGATTGTGTCGGGCTTCGCTTCTTGTTGAGCTGGTGTATTCTTTGAACTAGGAACTTTTGGCATGTCACCATTTCACTTCTGTTATCTGTCACTAATTATGTCAGATGTCAGTGGAAGAAGTAATTGGAAGAATAGAGATACAACTAACTAGAAATGCTACAAAAAACTAATCGAAAATGGACATACACAAGTAAACGAATATCAACAAAAATAAATATAACTGACATTTGACATAACTAGTGACAGAATAACAGAAATGAAACGGTTACTTAGCAAAAGTTCCTAGAATTATTGGCCTCCGATATGTTGAGTATTCAGCTAAAAAGTCATTTTGAATTCCAAGATATACGCTTCGGGGGTGTATGCATAATTTAAATAAAGCAATATAGATGTTCGCAATGATAAAACATATGCAAAAATCTTATGTTTTGAATGGTAGACCTTAACTGTTATTCTTGTCAGAAAAAACCACTTTTTGTTGGCCACACTGACCTTAGACTGAACTCCTCTATTTAAAGTTTGTTCCAAAGTAATTCAAATCGTACATAAGTAAAAGGGCTGGGATCTTTGCTGCTCTTAGCGTTGATTGGTAACGGCAACTTCTAAGAGTCTGCTGCAGCTAGAGCAGGAGATAAATTGCTAGAAACTGGACGTACAACTAGCCTGCCATCTTTTATTTTGGGATTCGAAATAAAACAACGAAAAATACATTAAAAATGTTTTATTTAACTTGGTTAAAATATTATAAAACAGATTTAATAAAAAAATATCACAAAGCATTGATTAAAACTAAATTTCGGAATACTTTATTTGATCTCAGGCGAACGAATAAAAATAAAAGGGTTAGTTGATAACTTTTGGTCTCCATACTTTTATCGAACGGTCTTGGCTACCTGTTACAATAAAGTCTTTCAAAGTTGGAATGTCTATAGTTTTAATAGCACCTAAAAAAAATATGCGTGCAAATTTACTATAATAGAAAAATTTATCGTAAAATATATCAATATACACTAGAAATTGAAATTTTATGGTTGAAATGTTACTTGAAGAAAGCAAAATGGGAAACTGTAGAAAAAATGAGAGCGTGCAACACAAAATTAACCTTGTTTTTTATTTGTTAACAGTTAGAATAGGGGAGTTCAGTTTAAGGTCAGTGTGGCCAACAAAAAGTGGTTTTTTCTGACAAGAATGGCAGTTAAGGTCTACCATTCGAAACACAAGATTTTTGCATGTTTTTTATCAATGCGAACATCTATATTGCTTTATCATCTAATGAATACACCCCCGAAGCATATATCTTGAAATTTAAAATGACTTTTCAGCTGAATACTCAACATATCGGTGGCCAAAAACTCTAGGAACTTTTGGCAAGTCACCATTTCATTTCTGTTATTCTGTCACTAGTTATGTCAAATTTAAGTTATATTTATTTTTGTTGATATTCGTTTAATTGTGTAGGTCCATTTTCGATTAGATTTCTGTAGCATTTCTAGATATATCTCTATTCTTCTAATTAATTTTTCCACTGACATCTGACATAAATAGTGACAGATAACAGAAATAAAATGGTGACATGCCAAGAGTTCCTAGAATAATTGGCCACCGATATGCTGAGTTTGCAGCTAAAAAGTCAATTTGAATACCAAAATATACGCTTCGGGTTGTGTATTCATTATTTCAATAAAGCAATATAGATGTTCCCAATGATAAAAAACATGCAAAAATCTTCTGTTTTGAATGATAGCTTTTAACTGTCATTCTTGTCAGAAAAAAACCACTTTTTGTTGACCATACTGACCTTAGACTCAAATCAAATGACATTTGTACGATCTTCGATTTTATTTAGAGAAAGTGGCCTACGTTCATATCATGTTACAGCTAATTCACTGCAAGTTGCATAGATGCAGTAATTTTTTAAAATCGATTTTTTCATGTTATATTCAAGAAAAAAACGAAGAGTAAGAATGAAATGAAATTTCCCTCCCTAGTTTCCCTGTCAATAAAGAAACTGGGAAAATAGACAAAGCATATACAAATAGTGTATTCTTCCTTTACAAGAAGATTTGGACAGTTGGCAATAGCCAGTACCAACCAAGGGAAAAAAATATAACATATTTGTTTCAATTTGTTACTTACCCGAATGTGCTTCGATCTCAAATAGAAGTTTAACTTCGAATATGTCCCAAGCAGATAAAACGCCATTATCACAACCTAACAACAGCAAATAATCACTCCATTTCAACGCCGACGCGTACGAATTTAGAATTTTATTGAATACGGACAAACCAGTATTCACGTCGATGATTTGAAACATTTTATCTGAACTACCTATAGCTAATTTCATTCCATCCGGACTATAACTAAGTGATGTAATACTGGCAGATTGATTATTGTATTTTTTTAAAAATGTAAAATTGATTGTTTCCCATATGTTTACGTCACCGTCTTCGGTGCCCACGGCCAAGTGGTTACCATTACTAGAAAATAAACAAAAATTCATTGTTGAAACATGTCGAAAAACTACCGTTTAAATTTTGGCTGGAATTGGAAGAGACCACAAACTTTGACACATAAATCACAGTGACAAATTCACCTATCTTCTATATCGCCACCCATCTCTATGACTTATGTCAGTCGTTCAAATGTCATATGTCTTTTTTATGTTAAAAATGGAAATGTTTTCGGTAGATCTCTTAATATTTCATCTAATTTAAATTATTATAAAATTGAACATACAGGGAGCATGATTATGAACACGGAGAAAAGAAATAATAATATTTTTTACGAACCTGTGTAAACTCAAACAATTAACAGCCGAATTATGTTCCAGTTTTGTTTTCAAACATGGAATGAATCTATCGTTGGACAATCCACTCCACACTTTCACCGTACAATCTCCACTACCAGATATAACGAGATTCGATTTTAAATCGATACACAAACAAGTTATGGCATCTTCGTGAGCTATAATTTTATCAGACACTTTACCATAATCCAAATCGTACAAGTATCTGAAAAGATGTAAATCGTTTTAAAAAAATGTGAGGAATTGAATCCACGAGAAGCCAGCTCCTAGCTTCAAATGCAGATCTCCGACAAACGACTGAACCGGCAACAGCGCATGGATGTGCTGGTTTATAATAGTCAACTGATGATTAGCATACGGGGGGAATCGAATTCTCACAATAAACAAAACCTATATTGAAGCACTCATTTTATTTAAATATTAAATTAATGATATATTTAAAACAAATTTTATTTACACCTGTAAAACGTAATATTTTAACAGCAAAAACATGTTTCTCTCCTGTATCTACATATATTGATGTCCATGGATAAAAAAATCAGAAATAGATTGATAAACCGATAGTCTTTAACGTGACATATTCAAAAATTACTGACAAACGTTCCAAGGGTGAG
>CAJUYG010007815.1:0-10472 GCA_910591675.1 Galerucella calmariensis | reverse complement strand
CAAAAGTTATTAAAGGTGGATACTTTTATCTGAAAAGCACTGTATATAATATTAAATACTGTAACCTTGATAGAACTGGAGTAATTTTAATGGGGTTTGCGTAGAAATGTTGGGGAAACTTCTAAGATCAAGAATATATAATTACAAAATTCACATACATTTTTGGATTCAATGATTTTTTGTACTATAAGCGAAAATAGCAATTTTTATAGATTCGGGTAGTAATCTTCTTTATTTTTTCAAAATAAAATTTGATACTCATGCAATATAACGATTAATATTTAACGAACAAAATGTTTATAGTGAAAATGTATAAAAGATGATTAATATATAATTTTACAATATAATTTTTTTCATACCTTTTTCCAATAAAAATATGTGAAAATCAATTTATCACCTTTTATTTATTATTTGCAACCTTAACTCTCACCAAAGATTGAAAAAAAATTCGGATTGAATATTTATATTTTTTTCCGCCGTGCAGCAGAGTCGCGCGGATGCGGAGCACATACTTAGTTTACCGAATTTTTTACGGACAAACCATTAATCGGACGAAAAAAACGCAGGTGACCTTTTTTATTGCAAAACACTTCCCCTACACGGTGGTATTTTTTATTCTTCTCCACCTTTCTCCCAGCGTGAAATATACTATTAAAAACACCTCGACCTAATATTATTAATGAATTAATTTATGTGAGTAATAATGTTATAATATTGTCCATATATTCGGAGATTGTATCCCACGGTTTTTTCAGTTGATAAATATTAATATAATTTTTTTAAAGTTGACTTAAAAACAAAACACGAGTGGTTTAAAAACCTGACACGCCCGCTGCGATCTGTAAAAGTCTGAAGAAGTCAAGCCCTTTTCATCGAATAGGTGAATGTATCTTCTAGTGGTGTCAAGACGAAGGCATTGTTTAAAAAAAATAGGGGGCGAAAACAGTGGCGTATATAATCGAAAAATGTATTGGAAAAAATATATAAAGAGACTATTTCTACACCGGAAATATGAACCATCTAAAAATGAAATTATCATTAGACCAAAGAAAATTGTAATAATATCATTGCCAACAGTGTTTCACGGCAAATAATTATTTTTAGAATAAATGTACGCCTCTGGATCGTTTTAAATCGAATTATGCATAGTAATACACATATACAGCGTGACACATTTTGTTTGGAAGCACCAGTGTAAAATCCGCATTTCTCAACCGATTTTGATTTAATTTTTTTTGTTAGATTCAGTATTTTGGCACAAATTTTCATAGTTTAATTACTATTTTCAAGGACCTCTATGTTAATTTTTCTTTACCAAAAAAGACAAATGTAGGTACATTAGGCATTTTTCCCCAAATATAACTATACCATTGGATTTAGAATCATCACAAATGTAAAGTACCAAAATTTCCTTAGAAAATTTTTATTAACAAAAAAGTTATTACAACATGAATTTGGAAAAGGTGGTATTTTCATTAATTTTTTACGTGGAATGTAGACAAATTTTTGAAATGGCAACATGGTAAACAAAAACTAGGACTCAAACATATTGCACAGTGAAAATTCGAAGCCGATAACCCGTTCTGGAGTTATAGCTTCTGAAAGTAAGGTAAAATTGTGCTTAATAATTTGGATTGTTGGCAAAGTAGTCTATGACAATACGGTCATTAAAATTTCTTGCCTGCAATTTTTTTGGAACTTTAGTTCTTTACGTCAGGCTATGTTTGAGCGACCGGGGGTCGCGACGCAAAAGATCTGACCGTTACGTTACGTTATGTTACGTTGCTTCGTTATGTGCCCTGCTTGCGTGCGTGTGCTCTCTCCTGAGTCTCTCTCTCGTTTACGAAGCAGCGATTCATATGCTTCGGCCGGGAATCGAACCCGGGCCGCCCGCGTGGAAGGCGAGCATTCTACCACTGAACCACCGATGCTATATTAAAATTCTATGCAAAGCTGGTATTCGCAGTGCTGGTGATCTACTTGAATTTTTACTATTATTTCCATAATTTTTTTTGCGCGATTGATCTTTTTTGTTTATTTATAGCATCGGTTGTCAGGACGGTAGGTTGTGTTTACTGGTTTCTAAGTTTAACACGTCGGTAAGTGATTTACTTACCGTTTAGACGTAGAAAAGTAATAAATAGCATAAAAAACAATTTCACCAAAATACAAAATATATTTTAAATTGATCGAGAAGTATAAATGTCACTTTAGACATTTCGTTCATTTCGAAGACATTTAAATTATTTCATTCGGAATTTATTTCAATACGATCGCGCAGTTTAAGCACGACGCCGTAGGCGGAGTGCTAAATCGTTTAAGTGAGACATGGGCAATCCACACGAGTCGAACAGCATATTTTTTCTACGACCCACTTGAGGAAAAATCTAGAAAATAAAAATTTCTATAAACTGTAATATAACTTCAAATTGAAAATTTAACAATTCAATTTTTTGTTTCCACTAATTTTTGTGTGGTAAACGTACAGTTCTTGAATGTCCAATTTGTATAATGCTACGGTTTCCCTTTTTAAATATACGATGCTGATATAAGTAGATAGAGGGCCTTGAAAATAGTAATTGAGCTATTAAAATTTCTGCAAAAATGCTGTTTTTGATACTGAATCTAACAAAAAAAAAAGATTAAAACAAAATCGGTTGAAAAATGCGGATTTTACAGGTTGCTTCCAAACAAAATGGGTTACACTGTATGTAAAGAAAAAACACCACCAGCTTATAATTATTGAACTATTCACGAAATCTCCAATTTCCCCCTCGTATATAGAAACCCTTATCCTCGGCTACTGCCCTTTCTCGAGTAGATATCAGGGCTTATTGTTCTCAATAATGGGCGCCAGACTCTTCAGGACCCCTACAGCCAGCCTCTCTTCGAAACATTTTCTTCTTTGATGTTTATGAAGCTCGTAAATCCTTGTAAGGATTTTTTTTCTGGTCGAGCGTTAATTTGTATCGCTTTGAATAATATTGGTCCGAGACATGCCATCGTTGGTGAAAATTCGTTTATTGGGTGTGGACGTTTAAAATGGAAAGATTGTTTATGTCGGCAAGAACATTTCGACAAGTCACTTTTTTGGTGCTAAAATAGATATGTTATGGGTTTTAGTAACACACTGTACACTGTGAAAGATGGTGTATATTTACTTATGACAGCTTAAATTTATTTTGGAACATTCTTTACTTTTTATATTCGCTTGTTGAGTTTGAATAAACAAAATTTTAATTATATCTTCTTGTTTCCAATAAAAAAGACATTCTCAGTCGCATTAACCTCTAAGATTATTAGCGACAATATTATTAGCTGTGAAGTCGACAATTATTGCTTCTTATAGCCAACTGAGAAGTTGAATTTCTCTATTTATGGTGAATAATCTTTATTCACAACGATATATGTAATGCTGTCATTACTAACGTCATTGAAAGTTAGAAAGTGGCATATTACACACCTCTACTTCCCGCCCTCACTCCCGTACTTGCCTCCCGCCCTCACGACTCGCCTCATCACATAATTCTGAACTGGAGAAATCATGGAGAACTCATTGATGTCGCACAACTGCATCAATCTCGGTAAATAAAAAGTTAAATATGCGATATCAGTGACATCCCTACATCTAACCACAAACTAAAATTCTATTTAACAAAAAACCTGACTGCTTTGTAGAGTTATCAACCTTATTCACAGTTTTCTGTAAATAAATTGTCATTTTAGTAAATCTATTGACATTTATTGATAACACGCAAGTTGATTTAAGCTGTTTTATATAGAAAATAGATAATTAAAAAGTTACAGAGTGTTAAAAAGAAATTTATTATAAAAAAAGCATAAATTGACCAATAAAAGGGGTATTGGACACCTTAGATTCCACAGTACATCCCTGATATTCAATATTTACGTATCTTCACTCATCTTTTTTATTTTATTTCGAACAATCTCAACTTTCTCCTTCAAAAAAATGTATCAAAAGAATAAATAATGTATCAAGGTAATCTTTAAATCCATATATATCCTAAAAATAAATCAATACATTTTCTTGCATCTTAAAAATTCTAACTGTAAAAACATGTAGTAGCATCATTTTTTACATTATTCCTTTTAAATAAATTGAATAGTAAATAAATAAATACAGGCTGTAATTTATTGCAGAGATTGTAGAGAGCAGGTGTTAAAAATTTATAATTAATTTGAAAAAAATATGTAAAACGTTACACAATAATGATAATTTTAGAATAATTAATTGACTATATTAAAAATTGATTTATCAAATCCAATTAACTTTATTGAAATTAACAACAAATCATTTAGAACAGTGTCGCTCTCTGAATTTTTTATTAAAAATATTTCGTTTCAAATTATACAGTAAGTTTGCTTCTCCAATCTCCACTACTTGTTCCTTTACCTTGTAATTAGTAGTTTGTACAACAAGTGCGCAAAGCGTCACTTTTCCCACGAGCGCAGAAGATTGTGGCTCGAGCCGTAAGGCGAGTGCCGCAAATCTAGCGAGTGGGAAAAGTGATTTGCGTACGAGTTGCACACAATATTTTTTCTACAACCACATTTATTAATGAAAGAAATACAGTCATTTATATAGTTATTTTATTTAAACTTTTAATAGAAAGAACTTACAATATGAAAATAAATAGAAAAATCAGTTGAATGTATAATTAATTGTAAAATTTGAACAAATTTGTATTGAAACATCAGGTAAAAAATTTTCGGTTGCAGTTCTAGCCTTTTCAATAATATATGGAGGAGTATTTTCAATGTCCGAATAGGACAACTCAAAAAATAAGTTATTTTGATCTTGGTTCATAATTCCTTAAATTATTTTTATAATTAATTAAAATTGATAATGAAATAAATAGTTTACTTAGGTACTTTTGGTTTTAATTTAAAACTTGTACACAAATAAGAAATACACTATTAGGTTGAATTGTCAAAATAAGTTGACAGGTCATAGGTAGCTTTGTTTGACATTTCGGTGCGGAAAAGTGCCATAGCGTGTACTTTTCCCATTACTTTTCCAACGGCTATCAAAAGAATTAGGAAAGGCCTGCTTTGCGCATAAAAATTTGTGTAGAAAAGCGTGTTTTGCATAGTGGTTGTAGGAAAAATGACTGGTAGGGGTGAGTGAGAAAGCTGACTCAATAATGCCCAATAAGGGCGTCTAAATGTCGATTCCCCTTGAAGAAGTTTTTTTTTATTGTTAATTTTATTTTTAAATAATTATTCTGCTTGATATTAATAACGACAACAGGTAGACGTTTGAAATATTTAGCAGAATATTCAATATTATAGATAATGGTACGGTACCCTTCATGAGGGAGTCCGTCTGGCAACATCTACTTATAACAGCATCGTATATTTAAAAAGGGAAACCGTAGCATTATACAAATTGGACATTCAAGAAATGTACGTTTACCACAAAAAAATTAGTGGAAACATAAAATTGAATTGTTAAATTTTTAATTTGAAGTTATATTACAGTTTATAGAAATTTTTATTTTTTATAGTAGAAAAAATATGCTGTTCGACTCGTGTGGATTGTCCATATCGCACTTGAACGATTGAGCACTCCGTCTACGGCGACGTGCTCAAACTTCGTCCTCGTGCGATATGGTCATCATATCCACACTACTGCACAAACTACTATTTCTATCAAAATATGCCCTTTTACATTTAAAAACAACCTGCCAAATGTCAAATCAATTTATCCATCCATTTTAAAGTTATCGAATTAAAACATTCAAGTTTTCAAAATTTCAACACCCTGTATTTTGAAAAGTAAATGTGCTAGACCCCTTAATCCTCATATCATTTTGGCCAATTTTACGAGAGGAATCTACATGCAAACGTTGTAATTACCCTTAACGTTCGAGATGCTTATACCATTTTTTGCGCGATCGTATTGAAATAAATTCCGAATAAAATAATTTAAATTTCTTTGAAATGATCGAAATGTCAAGAGTGACATTTACACTTCTCGATCAGTTTAAAATATATTTTGCATTTTGGTGAAATTGTTTTTGTTACTTTTCGACGTCTGAACGGTAAGTAAATCACTTACCGACGTGTTAAACTTAGAAACCAGTATCAATGGCGCAAAAAAAATTATGGAAATAATAGTAAAAATGTATCCGAACAAATTCAAGTAGATCACCAGCACTTTAACACCAGCTTTGCATAGAATGGTAGAATGCTCGCCTTCCACGCGGGCGGCCCGAGTTCGATTCCCGGCCGAAGCATATGAATCGCTGCTTCGTAAACGAGAGAGAGACTCAGGAGAGAGCACACGCACGCAAGCAAATCACATAACGAAGCAACGTAACATAACGTAACGTAACGGTCAGATATTTTGCGTCGCGACCCCCGGTTGCTCAAACATAACCTGACGTAAAGAACTAAAGTTCCAATAATCATGTAGTTAATCACTAGAATGTGATTATCTCTAAAACCTTTAAGATTTGAGGATACCAGCAAATAAACCTTTTTTTGTTAAAATGATGTGGCTTTAATTATTTTTTACGAAACTAGCGCTAATGTAAGAGGCAAAAAAGTTTTGAGTACATTTATGCCGCCTACGTGGCCTATGTCGCGCTCTCTACAAAATACATCGAAATAGGTACAAGATTATGATTTCTCATGTCCAAAAACACTCAACCTCAAATTTTTCTGCATAATACGTCAAAAAGCGTTGAGGTTATTGTAAAAAACGAAAATTAAAATGTCATGTTCAACACCCTGTGGTTCTCTTAATATCAACATTTTATTAGCTAGTAATATTTTGAAGTGAAGATTGTTCTGTACCTACTTTTATGTACAATTACTTAAGGACCACCCTGTAGAATAAAAGTTGAGTAAATTAATGAACCTGTAATGGTTGGTAATTTTAAATTACGTGATGCCTATCTCTTTTTAATTTTTCTACCTCATACATAGCTTTTTCTGTCGATTTATCAGCAAATTTAAAAAAAATCTTCCCTTGCTTACATTGCTATATTTTATTTCTTCCCTAGGACCTAATTTTTTGGCTATATCTTAATACGTGTCTGTAATTGAATTGAATATTTCTAATAATATTCTAACCCTACTTTTTCCAACCAAAAATCCCACTGAAACTGCTCTTAACTTTTAACACTACAGTACATTCCACACCACATGATTGTAATTCTTATTTCAACAGTAAAATTTAAAATAAACTCGAGAAAAGTGGCAAAACAACCGCAAATTTACCAGAAAAAAAAGTATTTCTCAATTTGGAAATAATCACACACGTTCAGCGCGTCTTACCGAAATGATTGCGGTGTTGTGTGAAAGAGATAATTTTCCAATTCGCAGGTAAAAGAAGAGATATATTATAAACGTCGTTCTATCCATTGTTCTCATCTTATCTACCATACTGTGCGGCGTCAATTCACCCGAGAAATTATACACGATGTTTTCGATCTGGTGAACAATTTCAGAAAATTGGAGAGCTTCCAAAAACCACATATAGGGACTGATCGTGTTACTGAATGTAGATTTTTTATTAAAAAGGGATCCGTCCCAAATATTATATTACTGACAGTAGAGACAGAAATATCGTATTCAATTATACAGTGCCAAATCAAAGGAATCACTAACGGTATTATCATTAAATACACATAGATTCAAAAGTTTTGCATCACCCTAAATCTCCGAAAAAAAAATATGTTCATTATAAATGGATCAAAGATTAATCAAATAATTAGTTTCAATAAAAAAAACGTGTATATTTGTCAAACATTTTTCATTTCATTCTTAGAAATTAAATTAATTAAATACAAATTGATTCTTTTTAAAGAAAAGGTTAAGTGAGAGATGCATGAGAACTTTTAATAAAGAGTATTTGCACCTCTAGAATTTATGCAAGCTTGAAGTCGCCTGCCCATGCTGTTTACCAAATTATTGATATTCTGTTGAGGAATATTTCGACATTCTTCTTGGGCCGCATGAACAAGCTCTTGTACACTCCTGGGTGGATTTCTGCGTGCTGCCACTACCCTGGCAAGCATGTCCCAAGCATGTTCTATGGGATTCATGTCATGAGATAGGGCAGGCCAGTTCAAACGATTGATCCCTTCAGTTTCAAGATACTCATTTACAGCTCTGGTCCGATGAGGTCGGGCGTTATCGTCCATAAAAACGAAGGAATTGCCAACAGCTGCGCGCCATATTCTCACGTGAGAATGAAGAATCTCTCTGAGATACCTATCACCAGTCATCGTTCCCTCCACATGAATTAATTCTGTGCGATCATTTAACATGATACCAGCCCAAAACATAGCACTTCCTCCTCTGAAGGGCGGCACGAGGCAAGCATGGGCAAGCTGAGCAACTCTCGTTGGATCCCGCCACACACGTATTCGATGACTATCTTGTACCAAACAAATCCTTGTCTCGTCGGAAAAAACACCGAATTCCAAAATTCTTCAGGCAAGGTCGCGTGTTCTTGAGCCCACTGTAGTCGGAGAACTCTGTGCTCAGGTTGTAGTCTGGGCACTCTAATTGGTCGGCGACACCTCAAACCTGTCGCAAGTATTCGTCTTTGTAATGTCGAGATCGATACTTGAACTCCCAACGCATGTCTCATATCTCTTTGGAGTGCTGGTATTGCCATGGTCGGGTTTCTTTGGATAGTTAAGTGGATATAGCAGTTCTGCCGCTGATTAGTAGCACGCCTTCTACCGCTTCTTGGTCTATCACGAAGAGAATTGGTCTGGAGATACCGGTTCCATACACGAGACACATCACTTTGCCAAACGCCAACTCTGTTTGCCACGAACCTTTGAGAATGACCTTCTTCAACTAAAACCACTATTCTTGCACGGTCAATCTCACTTATGACTTGACGATTCATGTTTGCACTTAAAATCGTAAAAATCAAATGCCTGGAATGTTAAAATGATCGCACTAAAAATGTTATCTTACAAAAAAACTGTAAACATCTGTATATTGCAAAAAATATGGAACATATTGAAATGGTAAACATTGATAAACAAGCCAACAAAAAATTGTTAGCGCAAAAAAATCCCTTCGCATCCGAAGAAGGTGATGCAAAACTTTTGAATCTGTGTATAAACTACAATGATTTAACTTGTGTTACTTGATTAATACTACACAAATGTAAAGAAGCTAACACATGGAAAATTTAATTCAGAGTTCTCCAAGAGTGTATATTATACGATATTATTCATTACTTCTGTCAGCTAGCCAATAAAATTGTGACTTTTCATCTGAATCACTACACTATATCAGTTAAATTTCTCTAGCTTAACATGTATACTTCAAATACTCCTTCAACTTCTGCTTCGACGTTTCATTAGCCACTTCCAGCCCAACTCTCGCCAAAAGAGAATTGTCAACTGTCAATAATCTTTTCAATTTCACCTCGATAACGTTGATCGCTCCCCTTTTCAGCTACCCGCCGTCTGAGAGACCTGCATTTTTGCAATGATCATTATCTTAATTTTTATCTCCAGTGTTAATCCTGTAAGAGCATCTACTAGAATGCACCAATAGCACTCTTTAAGTCGAACTCAAAGAGCCTCTAGTAGCCCAACTCTATAACTTACTCTAGGTCACAGATAACGCCCAACTCTATAACTCGCTCTAGGGCACAGATAACGCCCAATTCTATAGCTCACTCTAGGGCACAGGAGACATCCAACTTTGTATATTTTTTTCAGTGTATTATATCTAAAAAAATTTTAAAACAAACTTGAGTAGAAAAAAAAGGCACTTAAAAGTATATCAAAGAATCCACTTCAACAACTTCCGTGTGCCATCTTTATACAATTCTTCTTTCTTTTTGGAATGCATTTAATGCTTGATATATAATGACTCCCAAATCCTGACTAATACTTTATTTTGATTAATAGAGTCTTCATGTTCCAATTAGTGTTTCTACTATTAACGCCCGACTGCCAAGACTCCAACATAGATAAGGCAATGATCCCTTAAAAGCCATGATGACTGATTTCTCACAGATAAAAAATATATATTTTTAAAAATACAGTGCCGTATCCAACAAAAATTTAGAATATAATAATAATAATAATAATAATAATGGCTTTTATTGACTGCACATGATATAAAGGAAAATGAATCAAAACAATAAAAATAAAACGTAAACAGAAATCATTTCACCTTAGTGGTAGCCAAAAGGCAGAGTTCAGATATCTACAGAGGACCCAACGAGTCCTTTGAAGGATCTGCTCTTCCACTCAACCCGTTAAATTATGTAAAGTATATTCTGGTTCAAAAATGAAAGAAGGCTCAGGCTGTGGAGTTTACTCGAGAGCACTGAGCCTCAAGATTAAATGGGGAATGGGAAACAATACCAGCGTGGTTCAAACAGAACTGGCTGGTATCTCAATTGCCACAAAAGACCTAACCAGAAGAGGAATTTCTGGCAAAACCATAATAATCTGCACTGA